>RJWM01018463.1:0-40981 GCA_004363535.1 Dasyprocta punctata
TATATATATATATATAAATTTTTTTAAGGGATAGAAATACACAGCTGCCTTTGATGATTCTAGAAGAAACAGTATAATGTGCTTTCAAGCCCAATATCTTCAAACAGGAAAATGCGCAAAAAGGACAAACAGAAATCCACCATAGCTTGACACTTCACTAAGCAATGTCTTCCAGGGGTGGGGGTTAGCTTCAATTGTTGAGTCTAAATTTTGAATAAAAGGAAGAAAAGTAGATGTTTTATGGGTTCTGGAGAATCATGGAGGTATTATCTGTTGCAGAAAAGTTAGTGAAACAGAAGACCTGGAAGGGAAGCCATTTTAAAAAAGATTCCCCAAGATTATGACGACTACACCTTCCCTTTCAAATGCAGAGTATATTGAAGTTTCTTTAAAAAATTCATACAGGAGAATCATTCTATGCAACTGTAAGAAGGAAACTGTCAGACAACATTCCCAATTCAATATTATATTGTGCTTCAAGAAAAGATTTCCATATATTCTAGATTAAAAAAGCCTCATAAATAAATGATAATCCAGTGCATGCTCTGAAAAATGAAAAAAATAATTTTGTGTTTGCATTTTACTCCACAGAGTAAAATTTAATCTCTTTTAATATAGCATGTTTTATACGAAGAGGTAAAAAGATGTAACCTTATGAAAATTGATTTTTTTTACATGTTTAAAACTGTCTCTCGTATTTATCTAGGCATTTTCTATCTGTGACTATAGAGAGGCATTACACATTGATAACTTCACTATATTGGACTGAAAGTAAATGGAGTTACTGTGATTGGGTTTAATGAAACATTTCTTTATAGTATTAAAATAATTGAGATCCAATAATGGCTTTAGGAGTATGCTACTCATTATGCAGGTTATGCTTTCAAAACCACACTGTGGCTTATAATAATGTCAAGTACACAGTAATAGCTTGCTAAATATTTGTCAATTGCAAGGTGTGAGGGGAGTGATGGAAAAATAATCACCCCTCCCAAAACAAAGCCAAAGCTGCAGGATCTTTGGATGGGGTAAAATCATACTGTTTAGGTTTTCTTGCCATCAGTGCAGAAATCCTCTTGATTTCTTTCACTTCCTTCAGTAGTGCTAGTGAAAACTATATAGATGTGAGATTAACACCACCATGTCCGTGCAGCTGCCAATGTGGCCATGGGCCATTAGAGTCTATTATCCTCAAACAAATATTGCTTAAATGCCTCCAGTGAGGAATATTACTGAGACTCGCGTCTTCAATAATCTAAGAACTCATACTAGAAAAAACAAAAACAAACAAAAAAAGCCAGCATTGATGCATTTTCTTCTCCTCATGTGCAAAGGTGAAACTTGCCTCGGAGACTTCTTATCTGAGATAACTGAGGTGTCAGGACTGCAATTGAGGTATATGAAGTCTCTTCAAACTCTTCCTGTTTTAACTGGAAGGTTGATATGGTATATCTTCTGGCCATGAGATTTCCATAGGTTTCTGCTTCCAGGGAAGAAGCAATTACAGACAGCTTGAGATGAGTCCTTGGGGACATTGACTGGAATCAAGGAAGAGACAAGACACTTCAGGTTTGGCAGAGAGACTTTAAGGTGGCCCCAGTTACCCCTACCTCCTGCTATTCACAGCACTGAGTAGCTCTTCCCTTGGAATGTGGGCATGATTTCTGAGCTGCAATTAACAAAATAAATGCAAAGAAACTGATGGGGCATTACTCCAGAAAAGACTGTTTTGTTGGCAGACTTGGTCTAGGGACCCTTTCCTGGTCCTACAGAGTAAGGCACCATGCTGCTTAAGCCCACATGGTAAAGACCAATTGGTAGCTTTTAGGAGCTAAGGGCAAAGGGCTGCCTCCAGCCAATGGTGAAGAGTCAGCAAGAAGCCAGGATCTTCAGCCCAAAAACTCTAGGGCAATGGAGTCAACCAATAAGTTGAGTGATCTTGGAAATAGACTCTTCTCCAGTTCAACTATCAGATCAGAGCACAGCAGGGCCAATATCTGACTCCCGCCTTGTGAGACATCCGGCAGAAACCCAGTCAAGGCAGAGCCAGGTTCCTGAGCCAAAGAACTGGGACACAATGAATGGGTATTGCATTAAGCTACAAGGTTTGTATTCATTTCTGTAGCTAGAACAGTAAATGTTACACAAGTGAAGAACTTAGGTTGTGTACAAGTGGAGGCCAAGAATAAGCAGACGGCATGGGATGGACTGGCAACAGGGAAGCCTGATGAAAGCCATGGTATCGTGGTTTACTCCTGAAGCCCTGCCCACCCTGTCTGGGGTGAGTCACAGAGTTATACACAAGAAAATGTACAAAGAGGATGGGCAAATTACAGTCGTGAGACAGAGTATGTGGAGAAAAGGAAGAGAAACCGATCAGTATAGCTTGGTTGTGGGGGGCACAGGGAGCCACTGAATGCATTTGAGCAGAGGACTGGCTAAGACTGTATTGTAGCAAGAAGTTGCATATTACAAATAGGATGAATCTGAACATGGAGAAGCTCAAACCATAGGTGGCAAGACCACACTCCTGCGTCCTCATCAGGCAAGATCTCACCGTGGGCCAAGGCTAAGACGACAAAAAAAACCCCAAGCATCTGACACTGAATTCTGATTCAAGGTAGTAGGGCATTTTACAAAACTTCTCACCTTGGAAGCAGTCCCTCTAACACACTCCAATGCAGCCACGTAATAAGAGTATATGTACATCATTTATAACAATAAATAGGACACCTACGCACCTAGCATTCAGCCTAAGAAAGGAGATTCTCCAGCGTCTCCATTGTGTTCCTCTCCCCAAGACATCTCCCTATTTTCCTCCCCATCACTCGTCCAGAATTTGCGCTAATCATGCACTTGCTTTTCTTTTTAATCAATCATATATCTTCACATCTTCAAACAATACACTGAGTTTTTCCTACAATTTGAACTCTCTCTATATTGAATCCTACCCGTATATGCTTTCCTATCCAACTGCCCTCTTAAATTTCACGTTAAGCTTTGGGACTCTTCTGGATAACGCTGGTTACAAGTCTGTTCATTTTCACTGCCATCTAGAATTCCATTCTAGGAATATATCACCTGTATATTTTCTGATTTCCCTGCATTACTGTGGAGGGCTCCTAGGAGGCTTCCAGTTTCTTGCTGTCATAAACACTGTGCCAGAACATTCTTAAAATTTTCCTAACCCTGGATAGTTTCCCCTCAGTATGTCTGTAGGAATAAAACTGCAGTGACTGTTACAATCTACTTTGTTAGCAAATACCAAAATGTTTTTTCAAAGTTGACACTCTCATCTGCAACATGTGAGATTTCCTCCTTTTCCAAATCTTTGCCAATGCTTATTATTGCCAGATTAATTTTTTTTTTTTCAAATCTGGCAAATGTCAAAACATGTCACACAGCTGTCTGCATTGCAATGCCTTCTAGCTTGGGCACGTTTGCAATAGTAGCATACTCTGTGCAGGACACCCAGAGTTTTAAGACAAGGACCAGCTCAAGTGGGCAATATAAGATAAAAGCTAAAGAATAGTTATTAGAGAAACTAATAATGTATTCAAAAAAATATGTAAGCATTAAGATATAAAGCATGTAATGAATATATATACATATAACTATATATATATATGTAATGAAAATTTTTAGAGTCATTTATGATTAAATTTGGTTCTCAAGTCTAATAATGGTAGTATAACCTTATGCAAGGCACTTAACTTTCAAATCCATACCTGGTATGTAAAAAGCTACATAGTCAACACATCTACAAACACTGACACACAATGCATCAGATTTAAAATGTGTCGCTGCTTCTTTTTGCTTCAGTGGTTGTTCAGAAATGTACATTTCTCTTGTACCTTGAACATACACAGCTTTCACACACACACACACACACACACACACACACACACACACACACAAAGAAAGGATTGATATTTCTCTTTATGTATAGACCTCAATTCCAAATTTAAAAATCACAAGACACATGAACAAGACTTCTGGTTGATACAGTCTCTTCAGCAGTGAATCTGTTCACCTTGACAAGCTGTTTTGCACTCTCTGATCCTGTTGCCTGAAACACTTTTCTGGGGCTCCTTATGCAGCCACCCCCTTCTCACCTCTCCAACCTCCCCCTCACCACGCTGTCCATTCCAGAGCGTGCTCCTCCTCCATGCTAGCACTGCCAGTCTTGCACAGCATGGGAATTTGCTTCTGAAAATGCATCATCACAGGAGTTCATTGCACAGAGGCCTCTCCTTGCATCTTGCCTGGCTCCCTCGCCTAGGTGGAGGCACCCGGTGTGTCTCCGGTCCTGCCTGTGTGTCCTCAACACTGAGCACCACTTGGCTCCCACTTTTGGGAACATGGTAAATAAATGTTGCCTTACTTTGTCTGCCACCACATTTCAGAAGGGACCTCATGGTGAAACTGGAAATTTATAAACTCAGGGTACACATAAATAAAATAGCCAAGTTGCAGGCCCCTAACTCAGCAGCCTATACCCTTCTCCCCCATATCCTCCAGGGTAATTTGCATGGCTCCATTTCTAGAAAGGCAAAGGGGACCACAGTCTTTCCTAGTTCTCATCTAGTCCTTCTTTATCTTAAGCATCTAATAAAGAAATTATATGAGCATAAATCAACAAACACAGTTCTTTATTGTTATACCCACATGTGGTTTCAGAGTTTTAATCGTGCCAATATCCATCCCTCTGCAAGCTCTTAAGGATGGAAACCAGCTCTTATCACATTTGAAATTCAAAGAGGAAGCTCAGAGAGCACCATGTGACAAGAGGTACCGATGGGATGGATATTTATGATCAAGGAGGATGATCAGCTAGAAGCAGTAGCTTGTCGATGAGGTCACATCATATTACGAATATGGTTTATTACCAGCTCCCAAAGATATTCCCTCCCTTTGGTCAATAAGAAAAGGATAAAAGGTTCAAGATAAGGAAGAAGCACTTTATAAATGAAAACGTTCACTAATGAAATTAGTACCGTTATTGCAGGAAGTGCTAATTTTCCTGCTCACTGAGAGTTTAATAAAAATGTTATGTCTACTCTATAACTGTGAATAATCAGTGTGGTATTGAGAAGTACAGTGATTCTTCTTCAACAAGGCAATTTTCAAAATTTGAAAAGGTGTAAATTTCATGCAAATTGCTTCATAATCATATATGTACAAAATGGAGCTGACAAAATCCCAGTGAGGAAAGGAATCACTAACATTTAATATTTTTCTTTTTTCCAACTCCTTCTTAAAAGATACGTTACAAGTTAGAAGAGATGACCATCTGAAAAAGCAGACAGGTGGCTGTCAACAAAATGGTAATACTTCAAACAAACTCAAACGTGATGTCGAACTTGAACAATGATGTGAAATAGAAAGTTTTACAAAAGAAAGTGCTGCTGTAACACAATGAAAACACACTCACTTGTTTTAATCACAATATAGAGGGATGAGTAGGCACTTTGTAGAGTCTGACTCTTCTTGGTGGGAAACAGTACATCTTTGCTAAAGAAAGCCGCCTTTCTGTTCAGATAATTCTTTTTTAAAAAGTCCATGCACCTCTTGCAATTATAAAAGATGTTTTGCCAAGCTGAGCTTCTGTCTGGCGAGGCATACCCTCCCTGCCCGGCCAGCCTCAGAGGTAGACTCCTGATACCCTGGTCTCACTGTGTGTGCATGCAGTCTGCTACAAGCACCATCTGAGCAAAATCAAAGGAGGTTACTCATCTGTTTATATGACTAAGGGAGAAGAGGTTAATAAGACTTCAAGTGTAAGTATGATACCGGTAGGATTATTAGATGCTTCTGCTGATGGCCCTGAAAACTGGTAAGACACAAGCAGAAAACAAATCAAAGAACACTGCAGACAATGGTGCTAATATTGTACCATTTAACAAACAGCAAGTTGTTATTGGCATTCAAGAAGTGGGACGTCCTTATTTTTTTTCTTATTTTTTAAAAAATATATAACTTAGAAAGCAATGGTTAGCAATTTTTTGGATGATAACTCAAAGTGATTCTAAATGGCCTAAGTATTCCCATGGTTTCTTGCACTGGGTGGATTTTTTCCCCGTGCAGGCGTTAGGAGGGCCAGTGGGATGATAAGTAGGAACATTTTCCTATTTCCTCGTGTTCACCCCTACCTCATACATTTTCTCAAATGATGGCCCTACTCAAGGCAGTGATTATGCACAGTCGATGTTCTTCAGAAGCATTTTTCAAAGGATGATTTTTGGTTAAAGTGGCATATTTTAGAGCCATCTGGTCACACGCATTAATGCACACTTTTGAATTCCACACGGATTTTTACAATGGCGTCCCCCGGCCCTAAGTGTCTCACAGGCACCGTGTGTAAATAAGACAAAGGCTCCTGCCGCCTTCAATCACGGAGTCGTGAGCCGCGGCAGGAGATTTAACATGGCAATGCATTTTCCCATTATAGGCTAAGATTAATAAACCTCGCCCAGCCCCAGACGAGCCACTGGGAAACAAGGGCAGTAGATGCTCTTTTCAGTTCCATCAGACGCAAGAAGAGCCACAGGCTCGCCACACTCTGTCACTCCAGCCTGGTCCTGGGCCTCACAGAGACCGTGGCGGCTGGAGGCATTGCTGCTGGTGAGGTGGCTCAGTTACAGGAAGCTTTCCCCTTTGCTTTTCTCTACCGCACAAAGGCGGCATGGGCCAGGTGCCAGTTTCCCCAGCAAATGGGAGCAACCAGCTGGTTCTCCTTTGCCCTAGACTTGCAGCAAAGGCCATTCTTTGGGATGGCAGGGTGCATGTTGAGCCTGGGGACCTTTGAGAACAGAACCAGCCTCCTTCTCCACAATGGAAGAGGAAAGGCCATCACAGCCTTCTAAAAGGATCCGGAGACAATGGGGACTCTAATTGGACACTGGCCAATCTTACTCCTCACCCAGGAAAGTCTTGTGATCATCACTGGGCCACTCTGAGCCTCAGTTTCTTCATCTGACAATGGGGATGATGAGCATACCTTCCTCCTAGTGTCGGATAAACAGATAATGCAGAGCTTTAGCCCAGTGGCCGACACATGGAAAGCACACAGTAAATGTCAGTTTCTGCTACGACAATTCTGGTATTGCTAGTATTTTAATTGCCATTCTGATTGCTATCAATACTGCTGCCACTACTACTACTGGTCACAGAGATGTAAGCCCTTTGATCTTCAATTCCCTCAACTGTAAACAGATGACAGCCATGCCCTCCCCTGATTGATGAGTAAGATAATGCACAGAAAGCAATCAGCACGTTCCTGGTACTCTATCAGTGCTCAATTAACTGCATATCATCACCTTCCTGGCAGCAATTCTAGGAGGAGGAAGTAAAATCCACTTTGATGCCACTAAAGCCCTCCAGTTCGCTGCATGTACCATAGGAGCCACATCTCTGCAGGTGAGGGCAGGGGGCCTGTGAAGTCCTGGGAGACAGGATGCTCTCCTCCTGCTGCTTCTGAGCATGTGTCCCTGCTACACTTCATGGGTGACAAAGAACCTTGGCCCTGGACATCTCAACTGGTCCACAGAATCCTATTATGTGGACATCATATGCCTGACACTTTACAGAGAAAGCCACAGAGTTCAGAGAGGAGAAGGAACATGCCTGAGATTGCACAGCTTGTTTCTGCCACAACTGGGGAAGGCACAGGGCTTTCTCCAGATTCTCACAGCAAGCTTTTCCCAGTATACTGGGACTCAGTGGAGATGTGAATGAGAAGCTGTTATGAAGGGCATTTTTCATTTTCTAAGACAGGGTCTCACTACACTGTTCGGACTGGCCTTGAACTCTACGTAGTCCAGACTGGCCTCAAACTCACCGCAATCCTCCTGCCTCAGCATCCCAAGTGCTGGGATTACAGGTCTGACCCACCACACCTAGCTGAAGTGAATATTTGTACATAGCCCCAAATTTCAGTTGTTGAACACTCCCCTTGTAACAAGATTTGGAGGGAGGGCTCTTGGGAACCTACTAGCTTCAGATAAGGTCATGGAGAGGGGTGAGCCTTCATGATGGGATTAATGTCCTGATAAAAAGAGACCAGAGTCCTTCTTCTCTCTGCCATCAGATGACACAATAAGATATCTATCTGGGGACCAGAAGGAGAGTCCTCGCCAAACATGGAAGCTGCCCACATCTTACTCGTGGACTTTGTAGCCTCCTAACTTGGAGTCTGGATAGAGCAGCCCCAGAGGACAGGACACAGCCAATGTATACACATCTGTTGAAGGAATGCTGGGTGGGTGAAAAGGTGATGTTCTGCCCCTAGGTGAGCTCTGAACATGGTCCCATGGTGGCTTTCTGAGGCAGGCTCCAATCACCCACTGACGTTACCACCCTTGCAAACATACCCTCCAAAGCATGGATTTTTTTATGTCTCCAAATAACTGGTAGGATAATACCATCCTGGTTCTATCAATCAGGGAACCTGGAGCCCAGAATGAGGGGCTGTGGTAAACAGAACCATGACCCCTAGAGGAGGGCACACCTAAACCCCAGCACCAGTGACTCTTGACACCTCACAGGGCCAAATCAGCTCTCTAGATGGAATTAAGGGAAGGAGCCTGAGATGGAGAGAACAGCAGTGCCGTCACAGGGTTCCTTAGGAGAAAAAGGACAAGGGTCAGATTAGCAGGATATGGGAGGATGGAAGCAGAGTCAGTAAAGGAAATTGAAAAATACTTTGCTGCTATCCCTCATAATGGAGGAAGGGGGCACAAGGCAAGGCATACAGGTGGCCTTCTAAAGCTGAAAATGACCAGGAAATGAACTGTCCCCTTGAGCCTCCAGAAGGAGGCAGCGAACCTGACACCTTGAATCCAGGGAGACTGACTTCACATTCATGACCTCCGTAACTGTAAAATAACAAATAGGCATTGTTTTAAGTCACAAATAGGTAGTGGTGATTTGTTAGACCAGTAAGAAGAAACAAATACAGTGATGGAGCCAGAATTCAAACATAATAGCACTGACTCCAAGTCTGGGATCTTTCTTCTCTGAGGAATGAATCAATGAAAAGACAGGGGAAGCTTTGCTAAGTTATGAATGATAGGGAGAAAATAACCCAGGAACACTTGTGTATCCTTCCCTTGGCTCTCAGAGCTTGAAAGATCTCGATGTATCTGGTCTTTATTTTTATTCTCCTGTCTTGTCAAAAAGGAGGAATTTGAGAAGGCCTCTCAAAGATAATGAAGAGGCAAAATAATAAGAAAAAAAATGGAGCCAAAGGAAAAAAGGATGACGAAGAGGAGGGAGAGGAGGGGGAGAAGAAAAAGAGAAGTAGATAAAAGGAAAATAGTTCTCAGAGAGGTATCACTAGGTACTGTTATTTTTCTGGACTTGAAGAGAAAGGTGCTAATAATTTGTTTTTGAGCTTCCTAGCAGCAAAAGGGGGAAAAGGATACACTCTGATAAATAAAGTTCAGATTTACAAAGAAACAAACAGCTTAGAAGAAACATGTCTTGTTCTGACACAAGGCTTAGAGGAAGGTGTCCCTTGAGTCCTTTGCATCTTAATACTCTTTAGTTCTTCCCTGTAAGGGAAGGATCCTAAACCTTTAAATATCCCTAAAGCACATAACTTCTTCTGTGAAAAATTTATGTGTCACTGGTCAGGGCACCAGCAGGAATCCCATCACCACTGACTTCTCCCAATAACAGCCTGCAGCTGAGAAAAAGGAAAAACTAGTACACACCTCTCATCTTTGTAAGACCTGGCAAAGGAGTTCAATTCATGAAAATCATCCTCATTAGTTTTATTTTATTTTATTCTGTTTGTTTATTTATTTTTTTTTATTTTTATTTTTTTTTTGGTGGCACTAGGGGATCAAACTCACAACCTCGCACCTGCTAGACAGGAGCTTAAGCCACTGAGCCACACTCCTGGCCATCCTCATTAATTTTAAATGTGAAAAATATCCCCCAAGTCAGTGCTGAGAACACCAGCTACTTATTTTTAGCACATAGTTCTGTGGGTCAGCAACTGGAGCTGGGCTCAGCTGGACAGGTGTCTACCATCAGCTCTGTCTCCAGGGGTTGGCTTGGCTGGCTCTTGGTTGGGCCAGTGTTTCATCACCAGGATGAAACAAGTTGCCTGTCTCATCACCAAGAAGACTAGCATGGGTATTTCACAAACAAAAGTGAAGGGGTTCATATGGCAAGTGGAGGAGTTCACACCAAAATCACAGAGGTCTTCACGGGAAGCAGAAGTGTTCACACCAGAAATGGAAGGGTTCCAAGCAGAGTGCACAGGCAAGTGCCATCCTGGAAATGGTTTCAAAGCCATTGCTTGTGTCATGTTTGCAAACGTTCAGTTGCTCAAAGGGAGCCTCCTGAGGCACACAGACATAACGGGTGAGTCTTTAGGGGAAAAGATGTACAACTTCACAAGGCAAAGTGTCCCTGGTTATGAGGGGAATAGGCAACAATTGGCCATTTTGAAAATCTACCAGAGATAAGTAAACAGAGGAGGGAAGGGGAGGGAAAATATAAAGGATAAAGATGTGATATTAGTATGGACCAACACAGGAGGATGAATATAATCATTATGTATCATGAACATACACAAATGAAAAATTTTAAAATCTACAGATATTAACCACTGGCATTTGTGGAGTAACAGCTATCAGTCAGGACACAATGAGAAATAGTTCTTTTACCAAGGAATTATTCATGATTATATCATTGATCAAATCTCTTGGATAATTTACTGTGTTTATTTGACCCTGGGGCAGGTGGCCAGAAGAGAGATGGCCTACTAAAAATCTTTTGATTCTCAAAGTCTGCCTTTAAGTCCTCTTTCAATAGAGGAAAAAAACAAAGCGTGTGTGTATGCATATCCTAAATACAGATTATCTTTGGTTGTGTTGTCGAAGTTGATATGGCTCAATTTGGGGCTTTCTTGTATGTCAGTTTTGTTTCTGATCCATCTGATGCTGCCCTGAAACTGCAACTGATTCCATGATATTCAGAGCATTAAAAGGAAATAAATAAATAAAATAAAAGGAAAGTTGCAGAAGGGCAGCACTTACCCCATACACAGAAAAATAGACTGAAAGGGAAGTATTGTCAAAGTGTTTTGCAAATGACATTTTCAGCGATATAAATTATGATTTATTTTCCCATGTAATCATCTTGATTGCAGACATCCTTTTGGAGAAATCGCACCGCTCTTGGCTAGCTTTTTAAAGCCTCACAAGACAACTTTCAAACCTGATTAGTATGTATGATGGGAAATCAGATACATTATATTTAGCTTGAAGTGCAGAGCGCCGTGGGTGCAAAGAAAGAAAGATGGGGGAGGAACGAGGGAAAAAAAGAACATCTGTAATCCTTTTCCAAGGGTTCTGGCAGCACATGGCAGGGGAAGCAATAGAGCTGTTCAGCGTGCTCGAGTTGTGTTTATGCAGTTGACTGACTATGCATCACCTTGCAGCGTTCAGGGACGGGATGACTGAACCCAGGCCAGGCTCCTGCTTTTTCATTACAACAATGAAGAGCTCAGCACTTGGATCAACATAGCTCCCTGTGGTGAAGATCCTGAGGCTCATAGGTTTTTGCTTCCCTAACATGAGGTATCAGATTATTGGTGGGCCCAGATGGAATCTAGGACATTGGTATTAACTGGTTAAGGCTGCTGAGCAAAGAGCTGTGCGGGTATCAGATCTGTGATGCAGTACATGATGAGTCTGACAGGATCCACTCAAAGTAGGCAAGCAGGACACAAGGACAAATAGCTAAGGAGTTACCAAGCTGTGACTTCAGCAAGGACCAAGGATTACTTGCATGAACCTCCCAGAAGTGTCCCCTTCCACAGCCACCTTAGATAACTCGCTTGTCTCCCTCAGCCTGGCCTACCCTACAGCAGAGGACCTAGAGCCAAGGGGAGGCACATACACATTCCTTAGGAGTGCAGATAACTGGTACATGAGGAAGATACTTGCTCATGCACTAAAGCAACATGTCTGTACCCAGAGTTGAACTAAGAATCTGTATGGATTTTTGAGATAAAGCAATTCCTTGTGGCATGGGAGCTAGGAGCAACACTCTCAGCCTCTTTAGGCCTTACTCTTTTTCCTGAGCCCATTAGGGATCCCACCACAGAAAAGCTGAGAAATTTGTCATGTCCAGACAGCCTGGATCAAATGCAGGCCCCAGCATCCAATCAGATTCAACAGCTCTGTTCAAAAATAGAACAATGGAAAGGACATCTGCTGAGTGTTCACTGTATGTCTGAACATCCTTTTACCAGTGCTTAATCATTATAACAATCCTGAACATTAGCCCATTCTCCATGGGGACACCGAGGTACACAAAAGAGAATGCATTGAATCAGTTTATACAAGAGATCCAACCTTTTCCAGTTCACCTCTGTATCTGGTGGTAAATGAAGACCACAAGCCATATACTCCCCTACCCCCCACCCCCTTAAGCCTCTTCTAGTGAAATTACTTGCTGCACTCATAGTTGAAGGTCTGTCCATGATTTGATTTCTACTTCCATCTGAGGTGCTCTACCTAAGATCTTTTCTTTAAGTGTGATACCTTTATCAAGGACAAGTTCCCATTTTCTTTTATACTAAGGTTTCTGCCTCTGAAGAGGTCTAGACTTTGTTTTCTGTTATTAAAAATAATGTAGTTTTGGAGCTATGTGTGTATCGGTTCTATGAAGGGTTGCATGATGAGTCTAGCAGGATCAGCTCAAAGTAGGCAGGGGTAAAATTCTATACTGGTGCCCAAGATTTCCTAGCCCATGCTGTACACATGGCAGCTGCTAGTTCTTCAGTCATTAGTGTGCTGCTTGAAGTGATGCTGCAGATGTTAATTAAGTCTCCAAATCCACTGTGCTTAAGATGAGGAGACATCACATGGTCCCTGAAATCTGGGTCCAGATGACAGAATCAAGGAAAGGCAGAGAGACTTAAGGCACAAGGGGACTCATTGCACAGAAGGAATTTAATGCACAAGCATCTCTGTTCCTGCCTTTGGAGATGCAGGCACCAAGAGCCCAGGACTGTGGGTGGCCTCTAGAAGCTCAGAGAAGTTACCAGCTGAAGGTCAGACAGGTGACTGATGAGTTTGGCAGTGAATTCTTCTCTAGCCCTGCTAACACCTTGATTTTGTTCTTGTGAGACCCTGAACTGAGAAAAAAGGGAGGCTGTGCACTGACTTCTGACCTGCAGAACTGTAGCTGATAAACAGGTGTTGAGTTGAGTTGTTAAGTGTGTAATGATTTGATACACAACAACAGAGCACAAACACAGAAAGATACAACAGCCCTAGCTTCAAAATAAGATCTCTACTTATTTATTTGGCTTTCACAACTATGTTTTTAGAGTACAGAATTCTTAAACTACGAATTCAATTACTATAGCTGCATTCATTTTTTAAATTACTAAAGGATTGATTCCAAAACATTATTGATTACTACTATTATTCATGATGGTAATGATACTATAACCAGCAAATCTAGTCCAATAGCTATTGAAATTATTTTTCTCTGCCATGTCTTACATAAAGACAAAGAAAGAAAGTCTTCAGATTGAAACAGAGCTCAGAAGTTATACTACAAAAGGTACCTGTTTCAGTAGTACTGACTTTAAACTACTGTGTAGACAGAAGCACTACCATGGGTATTTTTCTACAGAATATCATCTGATATAATGCCCTGAACTGCAGAGATGAGGAGGGAAGAGAAAGAATGGCTTTGCAAATTTCTTTATATAACCAAAATTATACAAAATAAGATGACAGCTTTCAGTGTCACTAATTTTTCTGAAGCAATGTAACAGCAAACTCCTGAGACTGTGGCTATTCTAGACAAAATAGAAAAATGTAGATTTAGGAGAGATCTGGGAAACTGGACTTTTTGCAAAGGAGTGTAAGCCAAGTCATAAATTGAGGTAAAGTATAAAATAAAGGGAGGGGAGAGGGGTGGAACTTGTGGCTTTGTGCCTTTTCACTTGGGGTCTGTAAGATAAATGGGCTGAGGATTTTCCCTGTCCATTTCTGCTCTACATTCACACGATTAAAGTCATTAGTTAGAACATTCTATCAGGAAGCTTCTGCAAGGGAGTTTCCCTTAAGGAGGAGGATTAAAAAGAAGAAAAAGAAAAGAAAATCCATGTGGAATACACAAAAATGTATACACACTAGAAATCAAGCCAGTGGCTATTTGCTAATAGTACTGCTTCAAAATCATATGCTGCTCAGAGCCCCTTGCTTCCTGGCTGTGTTTAATAAGAGGCTGCATTTCCAAGGTGAGGCAGAGAGGCTTGGAAGAAAGGGAGAAAATGGAGAGAGGTCACTTGCATAAACTCCTTGGCGGCAAAGAGTCTTCCCTGTCCAGATAGCATCTCCCTCGTCCCTCCCCACCTGGATGCAATCTAGTTGCCCTTCTTCACTAGATCAGGAGCCACACCTTCTCTGCGTCCATCCTGACTCTGACCTCCATTCCCTCTTGCCTGGACTGCACTCATGGTCTGCCTGCTGATACTCTTGCAACCTTGAAAATCTGTCCTACTAGGCTGAAACCAGAGTGCTCCTAAAACACACACTCAGTACCCTTGTTATGAGATGCTGAAACATCCATAAGCATGCCCTGTGCTTGCCAGTCCCATGAAGACAGGAAGGACAGCCATCCTGGGACTCCTGAGGCAGCTGGGGACTTTCACCCTGCCTGCAGTCTCACCTTGCACCACCAAAACTCCTGTCCCGTGCTGGGCTCTGGCACAGATCTTGTCAGGATGCAGGGAATAGGACCATGAGTAGAAAGTCCTTGTAGTCAGGGATGGCCAGCTGGATAGTAAGCAGGAGGCTGCAGAGGGTATCTATGGGCCGACAGAGGATGGCTCTACCAAACTCATCAGGAAGGCTGTGGAGAGAAGGGGTTTAGGCTCTACAGAAGTCTTCTGGATGAGCCAAAGATAGCTTGATGAAGAAGCATTCATAGAGTCATCCATGCACAAAAGTGGCTCGCAGAGCAACATCAGACAGGGTTGGGGAGAGATGATTTAGGCATAGGTCAGCTCAGTGAACTGGAAGCTGAAATCGAGAACGTCTAGGGGAGGCCACAACAGCTGGGTGCAAGCTCATGGGCGAGGGTCACCACAAACTCCACTGCTGAGGCAGCCAGGCAGATTCAACAGTGAGTGCAATGGGCTTGACTGTACTTTAGAGAAACACAGAGCATGTGCCCAGCTAAAGACGGGCAGCTGCTGCTCAAGCCCAGCCAACTGGTACCAAATGTAAACTGCAGGCACATCATACGAGGTTTGCTTTTGTAAGAGAAACAGAAAATCACAACTTTGATGTTATTGTAAGTCTCCCAATTTTTAAAATATTAGCAACTTATTTATTTCATTAAGAAAGGAATCCACAGCAAGCCAGACAAAAGACCTGCGCAAGTGATCATTTTGTAACTCTGAGGTGAGGAGCTGGGAATGAGGATGGAGACTCAAAGCATTGGAAATGAGTCTTTCTACACACCCAGGGGTCAGAAAGAAAAAGGGTGAAAAGAGAGCTGATACCAGTGTGGTGGCAGCAGCCAGGGCCAAAGCGGTTTCTGGGTAGAAACTCTCTGTTCCGTAGGGCAGGAAGGAGCCCTGACCTGCAGAATCACAGCCTCACATCCATTAGCTCACCACATCAGCAAATATTCATCAAGGGCCCTCTATAAGCCAGGCACTATTCCAACCCCTGCCCTAGAGGAATCTACATTCATGTCCTCTTTCAGGGAAAGATGAAAAATAGGATAGTTTTCAGTGTTTCAGCCAAGGCTACAACAGACACGAATGCCCCCACTTTAGCTTCAGACCCATTGTCTCCTTCGAAATGCATGTCACTGCAGGTAGCCAAATTCCTTTCTCAACCTGTACTGCAGCTATCGGGTGGGCACAGTGACTCTCCCTATGTCAGTCTGGTCTCTCCTGGTACCATCTGTAGATTCTGCGTAATTGTACTCTCACCCCAGCACAGCTGGGATGGCACCCGAGATAAATGAATCACCGCAGATATGGGAAGAGAGTGTTCCATCAAGGAAATTCCCTGATCCTTGAGGGAGCTCTGACCCTACAAGAATCCCGCTCCCCGAGAGCCTTGGTCAAGATAAAGCACCCTTTTCTTTCCCTGACTGACAGCCGGTGAGCTGTGCACTGCTTGTGGCCACCTGCCTCCATTTCTCCTCACTGGACTGTTGTTCCTTTCTTTCTTTTGAAAGGAAGGGGAATAGTACCCTGTTTATTTCCAAACTCCCTTGCATCTGATGTGCGATAGGCTGGCATTTGCTGTTAAAGCAGAAAATTATAAAGAGGGCCTAATTGACCCTCCTGTGTCTTTGGAAAAGCCTGTCTGTGGTCTCTAATTGACCCTCTAGGCACCTATGGAACAATGAATGAATCTTCAGGAAATAATGGAGGGCGATGATTAATAGCTTGGGTCTGGCTGGACCTCTGTCTCGTGCAGTTCTTCTCCTTACACTTTCCTTCTTCTGCTTCACAACACCCGATTCCCTGGATTCTATAAGCAGTGATTTATTATTATCGTTGAATAATAAATACCCTGCAGTAGACAGTTTTAAAAACCAGAGACATCGAGATTCTGCAGAGACTGTGATAATGTTTAATGGAGGCTGGCATTTTCGTTTTTTTTCCTTGGCATCTCTCAGAAGGGACCTCTCCAGCATTTTAAGCAAAGTCAAGAGAGGCGGCATCTCCAAATCCCCAGTAAAATCACTGCGAATGTAGAGTACTTCGGGATTGTAGCTTTGTTTCAAGGTGCCTTACAACAACAATAATACTGATAGCAAGAGGAAGTGATATTCCTTAGCAGGAAGTAGGCAACAGGCCCTCCCAGACATTATCTTGATGGAAACATGAAGCAGTCCTGAGATGGAGACAATGCTATTGCCCCCATTATTTGAATGGATAAACTGAAGCACAAAGAGAATAAATTGCCCAAAGTCACAGGATCCAAAGCTCCTGGTTTTGATGTGCCACACACTGCTACCTTCCTACTATTCAACAAGAATTATCCCAAAGGAAGAGTATTAAGGAAAAAGAGTTTTGAATAAAAAGGTATTCTGGGTAAGAGAATTAGAGAATAGTTCTCCTTTCTTTTTTTAAAATTTTAAAAATTTTCTTGTAACTTAGCTGGGGAAAAAAAATCTTTTTTTTCCCAAACGGTGTAACAAGAGCACATTTAAATTTAGAAATACACATGTCTCCAATAAGGGTTAGAAGAAATTAGTGGGATTTTCTAACCGATTCATTACATTAACATTACATTTTTTTTTTTTTAAGCAATCATGGAGGAAGGGAAATGAATGATCCTTCTTAGCTCTCTCTCCCTTCGGCGGGCACCACTTGGCTCAGGACCCCAGGTGGCAAGGGAGCCACCAGCCGTCTGCCAGGCCCTGCTGTTTTTTCTGGGCCCCTTTTCTTCTAAATCAGTGCTTTGTGGGAGGACAGATTGCCTATGCTGCAAAATTAGTGCTTGGGTAAGACTTACAGTTTCTGCAAAAGGATCCGACAGATTCCTACTCCAGGTATCACCTCTGTCATCAGCAAGCAGGGGCCACTATTCAGAGTCAGGGGCAGTGGTTGGCAGTGAGCTTCTGGGAGCCAAGTACTGCCACTGTGACTGAAAACCGCAGGAAGAGGGACCTGAAACACTAACCTTCGTGTCCCAAACAAAGGACTGCCTGCGATCACCTCCATGGTCCCCTCCAGCACCAGAACAATACTGTCTTGAGGATGTTTTGTCCAAAGACAGATTGTGTGCATGTGTACACATGTATGTATGCATATACATTGAACAATATACACGTATATCATGTCTTATTACCTAGATCGACTTCTACGCATGTATGCATCTGTCACTTCTTTTGTCTAACCATCAGTCAGAGCTACTTTCAAACCCTTGGTTCTATGCATGTATCTTTTTTTTTTTTTTGGTGGCACTGGGAACTGAACTCACATCCTCGCACCTGCCAGACAGGTGCTTAAGCCACTGAGCTAAACCCCTGGCTCTATGCATGGATCTCAAGGGGTGAATAGCGAGGACCACAGCAAGGCCACTGTACCTTCACTTTTGTACCAGGTCTGCCTGCAGGGGACCACAGGGTACCCCCATCTAGATCTCAACTGTTTCTGCCTTAGGTTGGGTTGCTTCCACCACTTTGCTACACTTTAACCACAGGATGCTTTTGGCCATGGGGTGCCATGTGGTTCGGCCTGTTGCCCCTGCCAATTCATACTGTACTAAAAGTATTTGTTTGAAACTCAGATCTATTGCTTCCCTGCATGAAAGCCAGTCAGATGACCTCAGGAAAGAGTTCCAACTCCTTAGAAGGCCAGTGAAGCAGAAACTTAGAACAGGGAGTGGGGAGAGCAAATCCTTTCAGCTTAGCTTAGGGACAAAAGTCTAGAAAGGTAGAGTAGAGTAACATAGTGGCCCTTGGATGTGTACATCACGCCATCTTTCCATGAGCAGTCATCTCTGGTATGCTGGGCTGACCACACTTAAGTAGTAAGACCTATTAAAACAGTCAGTAAAAGAGGGAAGAAGAAAAATGGAGAATGAACAAACAAGGAATAAAGACCGAGTGAATGAACGAACAAATCGCAACTTACTTAAAATCTGCTTTTTTAATGGAAGAGGAACAACTGACAGAGATGCAGAAGTCCTCTCCAACCCAGGCTGGAGATATGCATATCAACAACACACATGGCACAGGGTGAGCAGCAATTTCTAATGGCAACACCTGACCTCCCAGCAAGTACCCCACATGCAATGGGCTTGCAGGCCCTCCATGATGCCTCTCTGGTCATCTCTACCTTATACAGGAGGCCAGCAGAGAAGTGCACTTCTTTCTGTAACTGACAGTAGACATCCTATATGGATCTGAATAACAAAACTGTATCACCTATAAATACAGTCATGCCATTCCCTTTTAAATAACCATGGCTGGTTTTATTCATTATGATTCAGATGCTATGGAAGGTGCAGATGTGCCTTCTCCTTCCCTGGAACCCAAATAAAACACCCCATGGAAGCAGATGGCTTTGTATAAATCAGATGACAGCATACAGGCCAAGATGGTTTCATCTGAATGGCATTACCAGAATGATCTTTTGGGGTGGTGAGGATGAAGCCAATGCAGCTTCCAATGGTGGTCGCATTTACATATGAAACTTTGAGACACAGGAGTGAGCTGGTCTTTGGATCACCTCGCCAGTGATCTTTCTCTCTATCTGTTCCTTCCAGAGGTTGCCTGTGCAATGCTTAATGAAAGCAGTATGTCAGAAAGCCAAGGAAGACTAGGGTCCTGTATTGGGTGATATGCTATGTACCCCCAAGTCCTCATACTTTTGATGGGGCTGCTTGTGTTCAGTTTGTTGTCTAGCACTGGGATTAGCAATGTGAATGCTGCCCACGCCCAGGGGTGGAGCTGAGATACAGTGTAAGGGAAGGCGGGTCTTCCTCTTCCGCTTCCTCTTCCGCCTCTCTCTCGCTCACCAGCGCACCTTGCTGCTCGTGGCTGCCATGAAAGGCAGACCTGCCATGCCATGCTATCTTGGAGCCAACTTAAGTATGGACTGAAACTCCTGAGAAACTGTAAGAATAAACCTTTCCTTCCCTAATTTTGGGCGTCAGGTATTTTGTCTCGGCAACGAGCAAAAAGTAACCAAGACAGGTCCCTACCAACAAGTGGACCAGTTAACATCATGGAGAACCCTCTCTCATCATCCTCAGAACCTTCCTGCCCTTGCCACCACACACAGAGTGGACAGTTTTTCTGATGGAGACCATGGGGTGGAAACAACACCTGCTGAGGCACTTAAGTTGAGGAAGGGAAAGGTGACAGTTGTTTCTGTTCATTTTGATCTTAAATATGAAATGGACAGTAGTTCATGGTGGCTTCTTGGGAAAGGAAACACAAAGTAGATGACAGAAGACTGAGAGAGCTTCCTGAGGAGGGCTTCACAGGATGCTGAGGCACCAGCAGAGGTGAGAGTCTGAGTCATGCTTATGACACTCACCATTCAAAGTAGAGGTACAGGGAGCCTCTTCGGGTCCAGAGCGTGTCTTTCCTTTGAAGACTGACAGGAACAGACCAACCCTACCCAGATTTCCTGGGATATTCCAGAACCTGCAGTTATATGATGACTGTCTCACTCTCCAAGAAAGTAGCCAGATATTCTCATACCTCCTTCCAACACTGGCTCAATTTTAGCATTAAGAATTTAAATGGGCAAAAATAAATGTCTGCACAAATGACCACTAGCCTCCTTCTCTCAGGAAAGTTCAGACATCCATACATAGACATTTTGCAAGATAAGATATTTAAGTAACACACGAGAAAACCATTGGGAGAATTCTGTTTTCCTTAGTTTTCTTCAAGATCAACAAAGTGGTTCCATCATATATCTATTTCATGGGAGATACTGACTGTCACCAAGGATCCTAACCATGCGGTGTCTGTCCTCAGCAGACTCTGGAACATACACTTTGTCACAGATTCATCAAGTAACCCTAAGCCAAGGGACAAATCCTATCATCACCTGCCTTATTCCTTTCTCCTCTCTGCACCCTATTAAATCAATTTTTATTGCTACCCGCAGCCTTTAGCTCCAAATCTCCATTCCAAACTCTTGATGTATTCCCAAGTTACCAAAGTAAAGAAACTGTACATCTGCAAGCTGGCTGTCTCCTGTCTTCACATTCAACCACCCCAGCTCTGCTGCCAGTCAAGGACAGCCGAAGAGCAGGACTTTTGACAAGAAGTGACAGGGTTAACAAGAAATCCCAAAACAGGGCTTTGAGTTATGCCAGAAAAAATGAAAATTCAGAAAAAGAACAATCAATCATGGTTACAAATATCATGTTTTTAAGCCAGAAAAATCAAAGAGGAAAATGTGTTTTAACATTATGTCTCCCAGACAAACATGTACTCCAAATGAGGGTCCAGACTAATTTTGTAAATAAAGTTTTACTGTCATACAACCATGCCTATTTGTTCACATATTGTCTACGGGTGCTCACGGTTCATCATAGTTTAGTAGTTGGAATAGATGGATACCTTGGGGCCTTGAAGTCAAAAGTGTTTCACACCTGGCCCTTCAGGAAATTTGCAGACCTTGTTTTAGGCTGCAAATGATTTTCTATGGCTCTCAAATATTTGTACCTGCTTTGTGATGCCTCAATTATATGTCGATGGAATGATCAAATTGGAGCCTTTTAATGGCAACACTAAAAAATTACTAATTTACAATTAGAGAAGAAAAGAAAGTCAAAGAAATTTTAAGAATCACAACCACTGTTTTTGAAATAAACAATAGACTTATACCATGTAATCTAGTTCAACTACAATCATTATTATTTTAGTATGAGTCAGATGCTTTTTAACATAGGCATTTGCCTTCACAGCAGAGAAAAAAATATCTCACTCTTCCCTCCCTTCTTTCTTTACTCTCCTAATCAACTATGTCCCTGTTTATTTTGCCTGACCAAATAAAAAAAAATCCTTTAAAGATTCTCATCACTGATGGGTGTCTTATCCCATGTACTATATATTATATAATATATGCTATAGGTGTTTAGATAACTGGGATCATCTAAGAAGTTCATTTTCCCTCTAGGTTTAAGGGCCAAACTATAGGATTAAGCCATTTAGAATGTACTTGATTCCTATAACATGTAGTGATTTTGCTAATGTTGTCTAGTTTTATTTCCTTGCCCAGAATGATTTCCATTAGCTGGCTTGCAGATTAGCAGCCTAATCTCCTAACAAGAGCTCTTCGATCAAATGGTCTGGAGTGGCCACATGTCTTGCCGCTGCCAAGTGACTGATTTAAGAGATGGACAAAAAGTAGACACACAGAAGTCCAGATAGTGTGATTAATGGTCGATCCAACTTTCTCTGAACCGCATATCATGACTTAATGGGAAACCCTGAAGAGATTAAAGAGGAGAATTACATTACCATGAATAATATAAAAAAGTGATATTCTGTCTAAAAAGCTTCTGAGTGCAAGTGACTCGAACAAATATATTAACAGAGCTTACAGCAGATTCAATCAGGTTGAACGTTCCCCAGAATTTATTTTGAAATAAGCTTTATATACCCAAGATGTGAAGAATGAATCTATTCATGACTGGCAGGAAAGCTATTAACATGCAGATTTTAATTCTGCCTCAATTCTGTAGAGGCTTCGTTGTCCCTCCCTGAGTCCTGGCAATCTCTCCCAATTACAGCTGTCGTACACCTCCACAAATCTCAACGCCACAATTACGCTCCAGCAGACTACGATTTATTTTGCTCACTTTATTCTAACTTCTAAAAATCAGTTCAAATTTGTATGATCAAGCTGCTGATAAAATCATTATGCTGAAAAGTATGAATTCTATCACATCAACCCATTCATCTGTTGGAAATGCCAGTTCAGGGGCAGTTTGGGGGAGCAAAACTTGACAGTTAAACTACAGGCCTGCTTTACAAAATCTAGGGGCGCATTAACTTACAGTTAAACCATGATGGTAATGAGGTCAACGTGTATGACCAGTTAATGGGCTGCAGCCAAAAGGTAAATATTGAAATGAAGACTTTTTTATTTTCAAACCAACAAACCTGAACTGAGCCATTACAATAAGAACCATTAGCACTGTAGTTACTGGGCAAAATAATTTCATCTCTAAAGTTAATTAAATAAATTGGAATGACCTGGAATCATTTCTGCGGCAAGCTGACAGAAGAACACGGCATGAAAGGCAAACTCATTTAGAATCAACCGCCCCATCAGTTCCTGGAGAGATTCGGTTTGAGTTGATGGGAACTGAAAGTTAAAAATATGATTCATGCAACAAGGTAGTGCTGTGCTCTGAAGGAGTCTGCAAAACAAAATTTAAAGTAAACTCTACAAAAAATGCTTCCCCAAACTCAGAAAAAGAATGCCTTTGGATTGAGATATACACTGCGTTGGAATGTTCACCACAGAAAACTCAGTTTCTCTCTTCAGTTGTCCATATTCAGTTTTCTAAGCAGTCTTCATTATTTTTCATGACTAATATAAGACATGACAGTTGGACACAATGGATGCGATCTGAGGCATACTCCAGGTTTCTGAAGACAATCAACAGAAGAATCTTGGTCCAAGTCATGCCACAATTCAAAGTGCCATGATCGAAGGTCTCTGGCCCACACTCCTCCTCAAATTCATATGTTGAAATCTAAGTAACAATGTGATGATATTAAGTGCTGGGCCTTTGGGTAATGGGAATGGGACAGCATCCTTAAAAACCCTATCAAAGAGACTCTTACCCATTCCGCAACGTGACCACACAGTGAGAAGATGGATATCTATACACTAGGAAGTGGACCCTCACCACACTTGGAATCTGCTGACACCTTTATCTTGAATTTCCCAGCCTCCAGAAATTGAGAAATACATTTCTTTTGCTAATAAGCTACCCAGATTCTGGCCTTTTGTTATGGTAGCTGGCACGGACTGATGGAGGCTTTGTGGATCCTTGATGAGTGAGAAGCAAAGGCACCTGTAGGTCATTCCTGGCCTCAGGCCCTATCAGCACCATGGAGCACCAGCTCTCATACCTCATAAGATCCTGCTTGCTCTGCCTGGTCATCTGAACCAGAAATCTGCACTTTTAACATAGGTTCCAAGTTGAGCCTTAGAGATTCAGAAATTTGACAATTATTTACCTCAACAAACAGGTATAAATGATGAAAACACATACCACATTTTCTTGGGCAAACTTACTGCAATTTCACCATATTACTTATAAAGTAATGCTACTATGGATCCAAAACTCTTTTGAAAGATCTCTTGCCATTACTTCCTAGGCATGCTCAATGCAGGCTGCCTCTTATTTCCCATAATGGCTACATGCAGAACCTCATGCCTTAAAGTCCCCATCACATATTATTTCCTCTGCTTCTTCCCCAAGCTTCTTCTCCATAACCTCCTCCTCTTCCCTCTCTATTCCTCAGATTCAACCTCACATCCTTAGGGAATCCTTCTCCACCCTTAGACAAGGTCAGAGTCACCCGTTCTAAGTTGCATCAGTGCCTTGCATTCTGCGTCCTAGCAATAGCCATACTGTGATTGATGACTATGTTAAAATTTTTTAAGACTTCTCTCATGAAAACTGACAAAGGGTAGGGACCATTTCTTCCTTGTCTACCATAGCATCCCTCATGTCCAACATAGACCATGTCATAGATTAAACTGTGTTTCCACAAAATTAGTAAGTTATGACTGTATTGAAGATAGCACCTTGAAATAGGTAATTAAGGTCAAATGAGGACATAAAAGTGGGGCGCTCATCCAACCAAAGTGGTACTCTCATAAAAAGAAGAAGAGGCACAGTGATCAGCATCAAAGATGACCATGAGAGGACACAGAAAAGAGGGGACCATCTGCAAACCAAGGAATAAGGTGTCAGGAGAAGTCATCAACTTGATCCTGAACATTTTTGATCTTGGATTTCCAACCAACTGAACTATGAGATAAGAAATTTTGGTTGTTGCATTCCCCAGTCTGTGAGATTTTGTCATGGTAACCCTAGTGGACTATTCCAGAATGGGGACTCAACAGTCATTCAGTGGCCAAAATGACCACACCTGGACCACATTATGTTCTCTCCACTCCCACTCTGTCTGCAGGAGAATCAGACGGCTTAGTTTGTTTAAAAATGGATAAAAGAGAAGCCATGCAGTGTCTAGGAAGAGAGAAGTCAGTGCCTCCCAGGAATCGGCCATGCTGGGACTGGGAGGAGCCCACCAAGAAGCCAAATAGCCAGGCTTTCTGGTAAGCCACACAACACGTACGGGGCCCAGGAAGAGAGAAGTCAGATAGCGCCTCCCGCGAGCCTACCAGCATGGGCTAAGAATCAAGAACTCCCCTACTCCCACCACCTGTAAGCACCTAGCTGGTTCAAAGGACAGGCTGAGTTGATAGCAACTGAGGTACAAAAAGCAACCGAATGCTTGCATTGTTTGGTTGACTTTGCAGGCCTAGGGCCAGTGGTCTAAGCATCTATAGGGAAGATAACTGTATGCAGTATAGGAAATATGGGTGATTTCCTTCTATCTTGTTTCTGAGGTCCATTATTGTTCTCGCTGTTTCGTTTTGTTCTGATTAATTCTTTTGCTTTATTTGATGCTCTGTTTTAATTGGTTTTATTCTGTTTTGTTTTGGTTTGATTTTGCTATATCTGATGAAATGGACAACTATTGTGAAGATAACAAGATATACTATGGTGGTCATTGTTGTTTTCCTATTATCCTGCTTCAAAGTTCTGTACCAATTTCACTGTTTTATTTTGATTGGCTTTATTCTGTTTTGTTTCGTTGGGTTTTATTATCTTTAAAATAAAATTTTAAAAAGAATGGGTAAAAGATAGAACCAGAAGAAAATCCCAGAACAGGTCATGCTGTTCATGCAGGTAATTGCTTCTGCAGAAGCAGACCTTGAGACCAACACAACATGAGCTGTGGCCCTGATCATTACTTACTCCCAACAGCTCTCCTACAAAACTTTTGACCCTGGTAGACAGTCCCTGGCCAGAATACCACCAGTAAAAACGAGGTGTCCATCTAGTCAAACCACCATGGACAGTTCAGGGGGGCAGAGATTCAACCTTCTCAGGAAATCAAAGTATGTAAGAAATTCCCAAGCACCTACCTAGAAACTGAAACCCTAAACTGAAAATGAAAATTTAATTTCCATTTAAATTGCTGTCTTGTTCTAGAAATAATCTCATTTTAATACACTGTATTTTACAGTGAGTTAGAAAAGGGGTTTGATGACACACAGTTGTGCATTTGAATCACAGCTGTCGCTTGGCAGTTCTGTGACCTCAGCAGTCACTTCACTCAGTTGGCCATAGTTTCCTCATCTGTAAACGAGGAAATGTCTATTTAATAAGAGGAAGATGATATCTACTTAATAAGGTTGTTGGGGATATTAACTAAGGCATGCAAAGTGTTCTCAATAAACTGCAACTATGTATTATTATAAAGGAGTTGGATTTTATTATTAATAATTAATGTAATAAATGTTAGCACTTATTAAGAGATGTCTGCTGTTTAACAATTATAGAGGATATTAGTATCACTTCTTTATTTCCTTACCAAAATATCTGCTCTCAAAACCCAGTTTTTTACTCATTGAAAATTAAAAGCTTGTGCTGGATCTTGGCCAAAATATATGGGTGAATTAATTCACAGATATTTTGAAAGTAGAAAACAGGAGTTTCTGCTTGGCTGGGCTTTTCTTATTGTAATAACCTCCAAGCTCCACCACTGGAGGCTTTGAAACCAAGGGCTATGGGTGGAGATACAGATTATCTTTCATCACAGGGTCTTAACAACAATCTCCTCTTTGACAAGAAATTTACAGCGGGCTGTGGAAACCTTACTTTATTGATGATTAAGGTATCAACTGTCCTTGATACAAATAAACAGGCTTTCTGAATCATAAGCAGCAGTCAGGGTTCCTAGCAGGCCCCAGGGGCTGAGCGATTTATAGGGTATTCAATTCCCATCAATGCATTGTCAGTACCAGCAAGAGTTCTGGCAGGAGTATTTAGAGGATGGATGTCCTCTCCACAGTCCAAAGAGCACACAGGTAGGGCCCCAGGCCCTGCCAATTCAAAGCCTCCAACACTACTGAGGATTTAGTACTGGGGTTTTCTTGTCTCAGTCTTGCCTAAATCTTTCTTGCCTAAAATCTTGGGTCTGGATTTTGGTAGAATCTTTTAGGGCATGGCTTAGGACCGAGTATAGTAACTACTGTATTGACAAGTTTCTATGCTAGGTTCCAGAACTGTTTAAGGAGCTGGGTGGACATGCCAATGATCAAGTAACCAAGTTTATCCATATCAACCAATAGTAAAGTCCCTCTTAGTCTTTTTCTTTGTAGGCAAAAGGAGTAACATTTTAACAGAGATGTGTGGTGTACACAGACATCTCATCATCTTCTGCTAAACTCATGGGATGATGATACATCCTCATTTTCTGCAAGGTCATGTGACTAGTTTAGCCAATAGACTGCTGAGAAGATATGACATGTGACCAAAGCATTTAATTGCTGTTGTAACTTTCTCTAGTGGTGAACAAAGACACAGATGCTAGATAGTGCAGCAACGAGATCACTGAAACTCTATCAGCCTATGTCCTAAGTCACTGTGTATGGAGGGACTCTACCAACCCACACTGGATGTGTAGTGTGAGCAAAAAGTAAGTATCAACCCCCAACACAGTCTCATTCTACACATACATCCTCTCCCTTTCTCTCTCTCTCTCTCTCTCTCTCTCTCTCTCTCTCGCTTGCTCTCACTCTCGCTCTCTGTTTCTCTGAAAAGCAAAATTGTTTCTTTACCCTTCCTCTTATCATTTTGCTGTTGGTTCTGGCTACAGAAAATGATTGGGCTAATGTCCTAAGGAATCAGACTGTGATGATTCCCAGATCCCTCCACTGGGTTGTAGCTAAGAGCCACATCTCGATTTCCCCTGTATTATGAAAAAAAGATGGAACATGAAAGCTCACTATCTTCATCTCTAGTAGAAATGCCTTCACTGAATTATGGTTCAAGGTTATGCTGGTTTAGAGCAGTGATACAGGAACTGTCTGTTTGAAATGCATCTCTGTGTGCTGGACAATCATGGTTGAGCACAGTTCTGCTCACTGGATGACCCAGGCCTCATGTGTGGACTTGTGAAGTAGTCACATGCTGAAATTCAATTCCAGGGAAAGTGTTGGTCTTTGCAGATGAGGTCTGCTACACAGTTCTGCTCCCCAACAATAAAAAGCAACGTGGTTTGCTTAAGGTTTTAACTAAAAGGAAACCTAGGACTGAATTCAAGGGCCAACCCTGCAGCACCTACTTGTCTTTTTCCAGTGGCCCCCTCTTTTTTGTCTCCCTTTTTAGACTCTACGTGATATTTTGCATTTCCAGCTTGAAGAATACTGCATCCAACATGACAGAGTCAGAATTCAGGCCACACCCTAGTACCCACACAGGAAAATGGCATAGGGAGGTTGTTCCACAGGTTCTTCGGTCCAGCATCATTGATGAAGGGCCCGGGATGCACCTGCTCACAATCTCTGTTAGCTCACCATTCCACATGCTGAAATGTTTGGTGTCAATGGGAATTTGGAAGATTTCCCCAGGAAGTATTACTTTACTGCTAAATCCTCAGGGAGACTGTACATTCCCACAGGCTGCAGGGTCATGTGACAAGTCTAGCCAATAGGCTGTTGATAGGAAGAGACATATGATACCGATTTTAGAATAATCATGAAGATTTTCAAAACCCAAATGGATAGCTGAGACTGCCTCATTCACAATATTTGTATTCTCTACTTAGTTCACCTGGTCAGTAACTTCAAGCAAAACGTCAATCCATGAAAACAGTCTTGCCAGTTCTTAACTGATTCTTAACAACAAATTTAATTACTTTTTATTTTTCATATTACTACAGCAATACATGCTCACAACAGGAGGAGTGAAGGAGGACCAAGGGAAAGGAAAGGAGGGAAGGACAAAGCAGAAGGCACAGCAAGCGATACTGGCTGGTGCTTCCTCTGAGTTCCCAGACCTGTGCCTAAGCAATTGCTTGGAGCCCTGGGAGTATGGGCACCACAACTGCTGTCACCTTACACATCAGGGATGCACCAAACCTAAATTCCTTATTCAGTGTCACAGCGCGTGACCAATCGTGAGAGAAGCAGAATTTCAGCTCAGGCCTGTGTGAGCAAGTTCATTAACTTAACTTTGAAAAACTGAATTGTACCTGCTCTATCCAAAGACAGTCGTCATTGCTCTCTTCTTGTGTTTCTTTCACAATCTTTATCCCTGGGTATATAGCTACATATTATTGTAACAAAAGTATTTTTACACTGTACATATACTTTTCTAAACAGCTTTTCATATTTAAAACAAATGTCAGTTCTTAGTACATACAAAGTTCTCTGAATATTCTCAAAAGCCTTTCAGAAGTCTAAATTAGGGGATATAGCTCTGTGACATAAGCTCCTGCCTGGCAAGTGCAAGGTCCTGAGTTCAATTTCCAGTACCAAAAAGGAAAAAAAAAAAAATTTCAGAAGTCTAAACTAATTATATCTACCCAGTCCTTCTTCAGCTCAAGTGACAATGACTGCAACAACAGGAGAGGGCATAATTCTTATGAAATCTTCAATGGATGAGATGAGTATAAGATTATAGAAGCCCGTAGAAACTCCAGCTTGAGAAGGGACTAATAATCAGAAGCTGAGTGCAGCTGCTACATGCCAGCATGGTCATGGGGACATTTCATGACCAGAGAACCAGAGCAAACATCAGCTTTAATGAACAACTAACAAAACTACATCTTGTTTGTATGTCAAAAATAAAGTTAATCTTTTCCTCCTTTTTCCCCAAATCAGCGATTGTCGTGAACATTAATCATGTCCATAAGTAGGAACAAATACATGTGCAATTGACAAATGAGTTTGATCATCATACATGACACATATGGGGGAAACCAAGGCCCAGACAACATTCATGTCTGGATTCAAGGCTCACAACCAAGATCGTGCCTGCACAAGTAAATGACGAGCCTCTCCCCAAATGCAGTACGAAGAGCACCAGGGCTCCTGATTCCATTTTTGCTGTGGTGCCTGCTGCAGTGACACAAGTCACTTTTTCTGACTTGTGTCTAAATCCATGATTGTTCACTCAGACACTGAACATAGATCAGAGGGCACAGAACGGGTGTTGACTGTGCAGAAAGAAGGGATGTAGTTTTTTACAGATTAGTTTGCAACTTGGAGCCGCACATGTGTGCACACGTGTGTGTGCATGTGTGTTCTGCAGGAAGTAGGAGCCACAAAGGGAAGTGGGAAATGCTTACATTTAAATGTTAGTGTGGTGTTATAAATTTATATTGGATCTGATCCTATCTATGAAGAAAGAATAAGCTGCTCAATAGAGGTGCATTACTAGCAAGATAAAGAAAACAAACACGTCTGGCATCAAATACAAATACGCGGGGGTCATTGCTGGTGTGAGATAATCTGCTGCACCTCGCCCTGACATTAGTGTCAGTAATTATCAGCTGCCTGTCTTTGGGGGGAAACATGCTTTGGCAAGATGCAAAAACTTCATTTCCCTGACAGTCACTGCATTTGTACTCGCACACTTGTGAAAACTTGCCCACACAGAGGAGAGAGTGTAAAAATTGTGTGCACACCATAAAATGTAACACATCTGGACCTGAAGTCCTCCTTCTGTCAACAAAAATTAACTAAATAGTTTGCATTTACACTGTCTACTTCTAGTTCACGTAGAATCTCTTACTGGAAGAGGAAAGTACTCTTTGAAGTCTCCTTCAACCCTTCTTGCTATGTAATGCCTCAAGTTTTCTTCTTAGAACCACAACAAGAGCACCCAGCAGAAAGGCAGAATGTTGGGTGTTTTTTTGAGTTATTTCACACACACACTCCTCACAAACATCCTTTGGGAGTGGAATAGTCCTCATTGGAGTTGCCATGATTTTTGCATCTAATTACCAATCTAAATGCCCTAGCTCGTCGGGCGTGGTGGCGCACGCCTGTAATCCCAGCACTCGGGAGGCTGAGGTAGGAGGAGCGTTGTGAGTTCGAGGCCCACTTGGGCTACAACGTGAGCGCAAGGCTGACCTGAGCTACACAGTGCGACCCTGCCTTGAAAAACTAGGGCCGGGAGTTTGACTCAGTGGCATAAGTGCCTGTCTGGCAGACGTGAAGCTGTGAGTTCGATCCCCGGCGCTGCAAAAAATAAAAAAAATTTAAAAAAAATAAAATAAATAAATGCCCTAGCTCAATTCAGCACATATTTTTCTAACACCTACTATGTACCATATACTGAGAAGCCTAGAGGAAAATTGAAACAAGTTTAACAAAAGAGGTGTGGGCGAGACAGACATGAAATATCAGAGGTACAAGCCCCTTAAATATTATGCAACTCATAACTGTATCTCTTGCCATGAGATGCTTCCAAGTTCTTCAGGCGGCATCTTTCCTGAAGCTCATTTCCTCATTCACCCCACAGCTGGCAAAGGGCATGCACAGCTCTGCTTGCTGTCCAGAGCCACGATTGCAGGTAATGGAAGAAATTGCAATAGAAGAAACACATAAACAAGATAAGTTCTCAAATGCATCTCATAGGTACTATTCAGGACAAAATGAACAGAAATAAACAATTCTCCAATATCAGGTGACATATTTTATTATGCCCCCCGCCACGTGTTTTCAGAAGTAGCAGAAAGAAAATGCTCCTAAATCAGGGTTTTAAAATCAGATGATAGTATTAGAAATAAGATTAACCCAGTCCCTTAACAATCAAATTTATGACTAGTAAAAGGTTATGAAAAATTCTATCTCGATGTCAAATGTAGGAAGCACAGAGCCTTTGGTGGCATATAATGATAAACTGCAGCTTGAGCAATAAGCGCAGCAAAGAGAATGAGCAGTTCAAGAGTTCAGAACGTGTGCGTCTGAAAGGTGTTCAGTTAAAGAGGAGGGCAGCCACAGACAAAGGCACAGAAAGGTCATCCTTACAGTCATTCCATCTTCATTACGACGGAGAGCCTGTGGCCAAAGTGCACACGCCAGGCCTCCCCATGCACGCCACACCGGGGATTAGGACTCGGGAGGAAATTGAAATACTAAACAAACACTGAGGCAGAGAGTGCTGGCAGCAATACCTAGATATTGCCATCTGGGCTTCCAAGCAAAACCCCAGTCACCCAAAATAAGTTGATATGTACATTCCCCCTACCCAAGCCACAAACTTTTTTTTTTTTTTTTTTTTTTTTGGTGTGAGTGATAGATTAATTAAAGATTACAATCTATCTTCTTCCAAAGACCAGAGAATGGACATGCAATCAGCAACTTAATTTTCTTTCAGGTAACTGCCAAACTTAAATTTGTTCTTCCAAATAAAATAATTCCCCCCATCCGGGCAGCTCAGAATTCTATGTTCGAATAAGACAGCATTTGCGGCTTGCCCTAGAACTCAACCCTCATCTTTCGGTTTTCAGGAATTGGGAGAAAGGTGAATTTCATTTACTGATTATCAGCAGGCCTCCTGAGAGATAGGCTGGCGCTGCCGTAATGGGAAAGCAGCCTGACTCGCACCTCTGACGACCTTCCTGAGAAGGCCAAGGCCAGCGCCATTCCGTTCTAAAGTGGCGCCAACACAGGAGTGGGAGATTCTGACCCTCCCACCATATCCCTGATCTCCTCTCCCCAAACACCGACAACACCATCTGCCTCATCCAGCCTCGACCCCAACCAGTGGGGAGCCTTGGGACATCGGTCCACCAACTATGGCAATGGAGACCTGCACTTCAGCAACAGTTATAAGAGCAACAGCATCATTGCTCTCCCTGTGCCTGCCTCCGTGCGTTTTCATAGGTGGACTGGATTCCAGTGCCAAATGATGTGGTTTAGCAGGCAGCCTGGCCAACTGGATTGCACGATGCAAGAGAAAAGGCAAATCACATAATGGTGATAGGAAGGGGAAAATCAACTGCATCTTTTTTAATTGAATGGCAGTTAGTATCAGTAGCTATAGTCTGCAAGAAAACTAGCTCTGCCACTTAGGAGACATATAACTCTAGACAAGTAACATCCTCCTGAGCCACTATTTATCCACCTGGAAAATAGACAATCATTTACAACTGGCTTGTTTTAAGGAGAAAGTCAGATGACAGATAAATAGAAAAAGGTTGGAAGGAACAAAAGGAAGGGGTGATGGAAGGAGGGAAAAAGGAGGAAGAGGAGGCAACTGACATTGATTTTTTAAAGAATTAGCCCTGAAGCCAGCATATACCAATACTCTATAAACAGTTTCTACTGTTGCTCACTTCCATCTATGATTAGGCTACACAGACATGGGAATTAAAGGAGAGCTCACAGTATGTCATCTACTCTTCCTCACCACTTGTTCTCAGTCTCCTTTCCTCTTGCACCCCATCATGATGATCAGTGGGCGGGATCAGCCTCCGCTGGGCCTCTGCGCATCTCCATTTGTGTGGGACTGCACCAGCTCTGTGCTAGGGCCTAATGGGAGGACTGGAGGAGCACTGGATTTGGGGACCATCTGCGCCATGATACAGAAGGGTGGTGGGAAACTGAGGCAAGAAGGAAGCATCAGGCACACTGACCCACCCAGCAGGGTGTCCAGGACTGAAGCAGGATGCTCACAGCTCAGGGATACAGATGCATTTGAGAGTCACCTGGGCAGCTGGGTCCTCAGATGCCCACCGAGAAGGTCACAACTCCTCAGACTCCCTAAATGCCCACCCACAAGGGCAGCAACTGTCTCGTGGAGTTGTCGCTCCACTCATGAGGGATTCAGTCACCACAAATTTATTTAGCTGGTGCCTCACATCCTGAAATCAATGGTCAGTTAAAACACACAGTTTCAGGAGGGGACAGCATTTAAAAAGAAGCACACTTACGTCTAGGCAGAAGTGAAAGACTGGCACCAAATTATGTCCTGTGACATTCCCAAATGCAGGTGTCCTAGTGGGGTTTGTGTCACATATCTAACACTTAGGGACAATCACGACAGCCAGCACTGAATGAGTGCCTGGTGTGTACTGTGCTCATGGCAGCACACACAAATGTTAGCTCTAAACTCCCAAACACCTTCGTCATAGCTCCACTGTCATGCCCAATGCTAAGGACACTGAATGCTAACCTGGACAAGGGCTTTGCACATGCGAGACACTATGGGGGCGCTCTGTATGTAAGACCTCATGACCTACTCTCAGGGAATCAACCCCATGTTACCATCCTGGATGTGAGTCCTAGGAGCCAAAATTTGTTCTTCATCTCTGAAGCAGTAGGGATGAATCCTACCACGTCGTGTTCTTTTCCCAACTTTGCCACCAATGCAAACAGAGCTCTCGGAATTTCTGAATGCACACTGTGATAAAGACCACATGCTTATCGATTGCAAGGGACAAGGGACCATTTCAGTAACAGTCAAAGACATAAGCCAAAGTAGAGCTTCTTTTCAAAAATGTTTCAAAAGTCCATGGCAACAGACACAATCACAATCTTCTTTCTGAGGGGTCTTTCAAGTCCCTTTTTGCTGTTTCCACACAGCGGTGAGGTAGGAGGTGGGAGTGTCAAAGGGCAGTAGTGGCAGTGCACGTGGCATCCCTCTGCTGCCTTTGCTGAGAAAGGGAATCCTACACTTAGCTGCAGCGCAATGAATAGTGGGTAGTTAGAGCTGCAGTACTGAGATGGAGAGAAGATAACACTGTGAGCGATTGCCCATATCACCCATGTGCGGGATGCAGGGAGCCCTCATCCAGACTGGACCCCCATCACAGATCACTCAGACCCTGACAGCAGAGGCAGAATTAGCAGGTGATGTATTCTCCCTGAGCGGATCCGGGACCTATCTGCATCCTCTGTCAGTGGTGGTGCCAGGAGTTCTTGCACCTGTCTCCCTGCCTGGAAGAGACAACACTCAGAGATGGAAAGAAAATGTAAATGAGCTTTGTAAATTCTACCAGCTGATATCAACTGTGTGTCAGGGGATATCAGTCCATAGTCTGAAGATATAAAGCAATATTGCAGACCAGTGTCCCAAAACATGTGGTTCTGAGAGTCATTATTGAAGCTGAGTCAGGACAACTGACCCCCAGGTAAGGCCATTATCCCACTATTTCATCAGGTTGCCTTCTACTACTTTCAGACCTCCGCTATCCACGGGTCTAATCATGGCAAATGTCACTTCTAATTTTTCTTTTTTGTAAGTGGAAATGAGATCCTGTAGACGTTTAAATCAAAACTGAGTTTTCCAGGGAAATTGAAATGGTCACATTTCACCGTCAGTCTCTTGATGGCTTCTGGTTGGTTGTTACAGTGAACCATCAGGATTTTAAAATGCAAGTGGGATTTACAACAAAGAAGAGCTAGTGACTACTGAGCAGGGCACTGATTTCTTGACTGCATGTTCCCAATATTCTGGAGATGATACAGTGTTCTAAATTCTGACGGACAAGGCCACCCAGGGAGGCTAAGCCTACTTTCAGAGGTTGCACAGTCAGTATATCTAAAATGTTCACGCTTGAGATTGAGTAGTCGGATAGTTCCAAATTCACTTTCTTTCCTCCACTACTTTTTTCAGTGCTGAGGATAGAACCAATGACTTTGTGCATACTGAGCAAGTGCTCTACCACTGAGCTACATCCCAACCCCCAAATTCCTTTTTAATTCAGAGATTCAATGATCACAATATTCACTTTCCCAGTGTGACCTGATTTATAATACTAATTTACATCTTTCTTTCTAAGAACTTGTCTCTTAATTTTGGGTTGTATTTATAGGGCAACTACTCATGCGCTGGTGTAGAACTAGTTATTAGGTTCTAGCTGCTAACAAGATGGATACATGTCTGTCCTACTGGGACTTACAGAAAAGACAGACATGTAGACAAGCAATGAGTGTTATTTGTAATAAGAGCAATCATGGGGATCTAGAGAGAACCAAGGGAACACTAGGAAGTAACCCCTAGCTTTGTCTCCCAATACCCAGAAAGGCTTTCAGGAGGAATAACATTTATGCTGAAACCTGATGGAGTTAAAGCTAGATGTGGGAGAAGGAGGTACAGAGATAACTTTCAAAGGGTAAAAAGATCAAAGGTTGCCTCAGCCTGCCTAGGATTCTCCCATTTATACGTGGGAACCTCTCACATTAGAAGTCTTTCAAATGTGCAGATCCATCTTGGAGAATCTGTTCATAAGTCAGCTGTGCTTTTAACTCATCTGGAACCCCAGATAGCAGAGGTGCATGATAAGGCGACATCCACTGCTTGCTCAAAGAAGGACAGGGCTCAGTCTGTTGCCATCTCTGAGCCCCTTGCCAGCTGGCTCACTGATACTGGGGTAACCAGCGCACAACTGCCCCACCCATAGCACAGTAGCTCCTGACAGTCAACTCCAAGACATCAAAGGGCTGCAGGACACATGTATTCCTCCCTTCAAACCCCATCTTGCTTCTTTTCCATGTAGGACTCCCGTAGTAAATATCTCTAATTTCTTTTTTTAAAAAAAACGCATGGCCTTGCTATGCAGTTCAGGCTAATCTTGAACTCACTAGGTAGCCCAGGCTGTCCTACCACTCATAGTAATCCTCATGCCTAAACCTCTCCAATGCTAGGATTATAGCTATGTACCACTGTACCTGGCAAAAACAAAGAAACATAAAACAAAACAAAAAACCCCAACCCCCCCCCAAAAAAACCCTGGTTTTGAAGATCCCTTCAACATGCTTCCCAGAGCCAACTTACAAGACTTCATCAGGGAAACAACAGGATGAGCCAACAGAGAAGGTGGTTTAAACTAGATACTTCTGCCACCTATCAGCAAACACACACTGTTATGGCTTGTTTCTAGATGTCCCCCAAAGCCTCTTGCACTTATAGGTGGGCTTCTTGGAGGTGGGTGGATATAGGGTGTGTGATGCCAGGATTAAGGGGGTGTGGTAACTAAATGGATTTAGCGTAGTTCTGGTTCTGGATAACGAAAGCCCCACTGTGGGTGTGGGCGGCACCAATCAACAGGCTGAAAGTTTGGATGGAATATAAAGAGAGAGAGAGAAAGCAGGCTTGCTGCTTCTTGCTGCTTCACTGCTTCCTGTCTGCCTGCCATGGGCTGTTTTCCTCTGTGATGTCCCTCTACCATGCCTCACTGTCTTGGGGCTAGCCGACTATGAACTGAAACGTCTGCAAACTGTGAGCTGAAATAAACTTTTCCTCCTTTAACTTGGGTATTTTGCCACAACAACAAGAAAATAACTAAGACAGACATGTGTTTTTGTTTTCATTCTGATTCCACATTGGCACAGAGCTGGAAGGGCAGCCTGCCTACCCAACCCTGACAGGATGCTAGTGGGGGAAAGTGGGGAACAGTATCTCAAAAAGCACCTTGACTGCAGTGAGTCAGAATCATCAGGAGCTCCATTTTCTAGGGCTTGACTATTCCTGGCTGCTTCTGAGACTCTACCCTAAAACATGATTCTAAATAAGAGCAAGGCTTCTGAATCAGGTGCTTATTACAATAGCATTAGAAATAGCACACATCAGGACAAACCTGCAATCTGGCAATGATGAAGTTGCCATGGGTAAAATGATATGCATCCCTTAACAACATGGAAAATATTTAAAACATACTGTGGAAATATTATTAAAAATTGGATGCCAATTTCTAAGTATCAAATACAAAAGTGTGTTAAGAATCACATGGAGAAAATGGGAAATATATCAAATTATAAGCAGTGGTAGAGAAATTTTAAGGTTCATCTCTATCAGCTAAAAAACAATTTCCTTTAGAAAAAAAAATCCTCATTCAGAGACCTAAATATGAATTCTCCCATTTTACCAGAATTCAGGTTAGTTTTATTGCTCTGTGTTATCAGGAACCATTTCAACCTTCAAAAGGCCACTTCTCACAGTTAAGATCTCCACTCTTCATAGGAGGTCATTTGATTAACATCTGCCTTCCTCAGCAGACTGAAATCCCAATGGAGTGAGGGTCTGTTTCGTGTCATTTATCTCAGTACTTCGAGAGCCCAGCACTGTGCTTGCTTAGAGTTCCCAATAAACATTTGTATGAATAAATGAATGCATGAAAAAATACCGTATGTCTTCATTATTTTACAGCATTGCTAACTAGTAACACATAAAATGGTCTTTTTATGACTATTTCTCCTTCCATCCTCTACAATGACAGCACAATCCATTAAATTTAAATTCTACAGTGTTCAAATCATGTGGTTGAACTATCCTGTTTCCTGGTGGCCTTGTTTGTTCTGAAGGTACATTTTTAGAATATGAAAGGTGAAGGATGGATTATCCAAGACTAAGGCAAATACTATGGTCCAGGTTGCACAGTGGAGACCTAAAGTTATAGCCCAGGCAAGAACTAGCATAGCAGATAGTTCTGTTGCCAAATGTAGACCATGCCCATGGGCATTTGACAACCAGATGAACAAAAGTACAATTAATACCCTCTCAAGATGATGAAAGAGACTAAACCACAATATACACTTGCATTAACAGTACCTTCTCTATTTCTTCATAGAGATTCCACATGGAATGGTCCAGGGTGGGACAAAGAATTTCCAGAGAACAGTAACTTCTAAGCTCAGTATGGCCATAGAATGATTTTATGATTTGAAAAAAGACTCTCAGATCTAGAGATTCTGACTCAAGAGTTTCAGAGTGAAATGAGAAATCTGCATTTCTAATAATAGTTTGGACTAGAATTCAAGTTTCAAAAACACAGCCAGGGATCAAGGTCATTTTTTCTGGATCGGTGGAATAAGGAGCATTTTAACTGATATTTTTCTACTTTATTCTTTTGATTCACATGGACTAACTTGATTACACTGGCCGGTGTACATGTTTAAATATTACTGTGTGCACCCATAACTTACAGTACTGTATTGTGCACTTCATGTGTAATGCTCTCTTTAAAAAGAACCTTAAGCATTTTGCTTCCTTACTAAATAATCTGCATACACAATGAAAGTCCTCTAGCATTTTACAACTGACCACTGCAATAGGTTGCTGGTGTTGTTATCTATGCTAACATCCGAAAAGAAGTCCTTTCCATTGTTGTACTGACAGGCTGTTCGATCACTATATTACTTTGGCTCTGCTTTATCAGTTGAGAAAAAGTGTGCTTAGAAAACACACAAATACTTAACAGGAAGACCTGGAGCCTGAAGACACAGACAAAGATCTTTTGAAATTAGCTACTCAACATTCAAATGGATTGTTCTGGAAATTTTCTAAACCAACAAGCAGAAAGCTAAGTTAAAATCTAGGAGGATTAACAAAGGTGTGGTTGTGGCCACAATATTACAGGCTTCCATCTTCCTTAGCTCCATTCCCCTTACCCTAAAGTAACCCTCCCGGTCTGGCAGTGGGGAGAAGCCCAGACCTGCTATAGGATCTCTTTCTACATTTAGAGGTCAACACATAAGCACAACAGGGAGCAGAGGGGTGCGCAAATGATGATCTTCTTTGAGTTACAAACTGGGAAAACACCTGACATGTTCATTTATTTTCTTCAATGACAACTTTACCTTGAATGCAAATAGCACTTTTGAAATGTTTTCTAATATTCCTTCCCAATCCTGTCATCTTTCTTTCTCTCTCTCGCCCCAATTACTATCCCAGCAAGCAGTACCATAAGAGCATCAGATGGCCCTGAATCAAGGCCGGCAGCTTTCTGAAGCTATTGGTTTCAAGCAGGAGCCTAAAGTGGTATCTTTCTATGGTCTGTTGGCCATTGTAGAACTTTAGAAATGTAATGGTCAATTCGTTAGAAAGAAACAACATCCCTCCTCCATGTGAGCCCACCATGGGCCAGAGGAAAGGAGGACATGCCCCTGAGGTTCTGCTGCCATCAGGGTAACATCCTTGAGAAGCCAACCCACACTTCTCTACCACGCTAGGAATCTCAGATCAGAGGAACCCAGGTGCTCAGCCCAATCCCCTGCACCGCCGGATGGGCAGCCAATGCAGGAAACACCCAGGACTCAGATACTGGCTATTTCAGAGGAACACAGGGAAATGACAAGACCAAGGAGCAGGGTGCCATCTCAGACATCCAGCCCACCCAGAACAAGTCTAGGAGACACAAACACAAAGGAAATTAGAAGTCATACACCTGAAATCTCTGAAATGATGGAAACTGAAGTAAAGAGACAATTTAGTGCTTATATTGTTTAATTAATTTTGCATGCCTATGTCTCTCCCAGAGCAAGTCCAGGAGACATAGACATAGAGGAAACTTCAGGAAGTTACATAGAAATTTCTGAGATGATGGCAAATGAAGTAAAGAAACAATTTAGTGCTTGTGCTGTCTGTCTGTGCCTGGAGGTCTGAGCATTGTTTAGAGGATGACAATGTGCATTACAGTAACTATGGTTGATTTCCCTACTGTCTTGTTTTTGAAGTTCAATGTCATTCCTATTGTTTTGTTTTGTTTCATTTTGTTTGGTTAGATTCTCTTTAAAATTAAAATTAAAATTAAAAAACAAAGAGCATTAGGGGCTTCCTTGTGCCTACACTGTGCCTTGGTTTGGCCATTGGGGTTCCCACAAGGAGCTCTGAGGGTGTAAGGAGAGGTGCCAGGATGCTCTCAACCCTTTGCTTCCTCCATACCAGCCCACCAGGACTGAAGAACACAGCTCCCACCAATCTGTGATCTTCAGCAACCCTCCTCCTGCTAATACTGGAGAGACAGCCCACATAAGGCTTACTAGTGTTATTCCAGAGATGAGAATGTCAAGGCTTTCAGCAGGTGGCTAGTTATTAAGCAAGCAAGTGACAGAGGGGCCCTAAATGCAGGCCACCTGTTGCCAAATTGAAATTTTTCCCAAAATTCCCTAAAACCACAAGGCAAAGTCTCCATTTTTAAATGACACAAGTTTTAAAAGATGATTCAATAAAAATGTGATTTTATAACAAATGGGAAAGATGCATTGGTAAGTGTCTTTAGCATTATAAACTGAACTATATTCAGAGTTCAGATGGCTTTCCCAATCTCAAACATAAAGAAGAAAGAAAAAATAGTTCCTACATCCCCAAATACTATGTTGCATTTACAGATACTGCCCCTAATTAACCTCCTACCAAAACAAAAAATTATTGGTTACTAACGTTACCAATTTCCCACCATTTGGGTAGGGCAGGAAAGATTGAAAGAGCCTCTAAACTTTACTGTGATTGTTAGACTTAAGCAATTTGCTATAATTTGTTTCTAATTATCCAATTTCATACTTTGGGGAAATATTAAAAGAATTGATATAAAATAGAGAAAACAATTTTTGGTGGGAGTTAATAATGTATAAGATTAGATAGTGCTAATAATCACAGTTGCATTGCAC
>RJWM01018464.1:0-40916 GCA_004363535.1 Dasyprocta punctata
AAAAAAAAAAAATAGGGCCGGGGATTAGCTCAGTGGCCTAAGCACCTGCTCAGCAGGTGGGAGGTTGTGAGCTTGATCCCCAGTACAAAAAAAAAAAAAAGAAGGGCTCTGCTGGGGGTAGTGCAAGGAGCTGTAAGATCATAGAAGAGACATCACCTTAGGGCACTAGGGATGATGGGGAGCTGCCTCCAAGCCCCTCCATTTAACCTCATACCTCATTCTAACCAAGACTCCTCTCCAGTGGTTCTTTTATGCTGTCCAAGGTTAGTCTTTCTTCTGTAGTCTCGGAATCTAGTCCCCTCATCACCTTAAGGACTTCTCCCACATAGTTTCCTCCTAATTTAAGACTTTTTTATTCCTAACACTTCTGCTTCTTTGTCAAGTTCCCTTGCTGTTTCATGGCCTGGTAGAAAAGAGCAGAGGCTTTAGGGTCAGATATAGGGGATCAGACCCATATACTACCTCTTTACTAGCTGTGGCCTCAGATACGCTACTTAACCTGTCTGCTTTAGTGTTTTCATCACCTAAATGGAGAAAATGGTACTATTGTATAAGATTGTTGTCAGAATTAAATAAGATAACTGTTAAAAAGTTGATATCATTAGCCAGGAGACTCAAGAATAATTAAACTCACTCAGCCAGCTCACCTCTCCCTGAAAAGAAGATCATAGCCAGCAAAAAATCTGTCGCATTGGAACTTGGACCCCCAGCTTCCAAGAACACATCTAATGAGTTAGGTTGAGCCATGTGCAGACTTTCCTTGGTGCGTGTAACCAAGCAGCCTTATCCTTTTCTCCATAAAACTTGATCATGCGGCCACAAAGACCAAGGAAGGCCACTGGCCAGCAAGCGGTGGGTTACTTGTGTGTGCCCTTTCTTTTAAGAGTCTCCACCTTAAACATTTGTGTGTGCCTTTAAAGAAGAATATGTATATTCTTCTTTAAAGGCACAACTGGGGATAGGGCACTGTTCCTTCCCTGAAGCTCACTATAAGGTATATCTGAAGGCACCTGGTATAGAACATCCCTTAAGGGTTTGTTCCTCACCTCCGTTCTCATTCAACTTCTGGAAAGACTGTGCCTGCTGTCTGCTCTTATTTAACATGTCCTCCTGAAGAATGTCTTCTTCCCCACCATTCCAGGGCAGCTACTCGATGCCTCAGTGAATTCTAAAGAACGCTTTTCAGGCCTGGACCTGACAGCGTCTCCAGCCATCTTTTTATAAAATGCATGGGGCCAGGGTGTGGCTCTCTGGTAGAGCATTTGCCTAGCACGTGGGAGGCCCTAGGTACAATCCCCAGCCCTGTGAATGAATGAATGTGTGTGTGTGTGTGTGTGTGTGTGTGTGTGTGTAAGAGGCCTCCTTTCTATACATGAAAAATCTCAGGCAGACAAAAAAGTGTAAGGAATAATACACTGTCTTCCCAGCCTAACAAATGAAGTATGAGCTAAAATAAAACAACTGTGTAGCAGCCGGACGTGGTGGTGCACGCCTTTAATTCCAGCACTCCGGAGGTTGAAGTAGGTGGAGCGTTGTAAGTTCGAGGCCGGGTTGGGCTACAACGCAAGCACAAGGCCAGCCTGAGCTACATAGTGCAACCCTGCCTCAAAAAACTAGGGCCGGGAGTTTGGCTCAGTGGCTTAAGCGCCTGTCTGGCAGGCATGAGGTTGTGAGTTTGATCCCTGGTGCCACGAAAAAAAAAATAATAATAATAATTGTGTAGCTCTTCCCTTCCATGCTCTTCCTTCCCCTAGGAGACCATTATCCTGATTTTGGTGTTGACATCCCTATACTTTGTATGTATATGTGCATATATATATATATCCATTAAAATATATTTTGTGTGATTTTAAATTTCATACATGGTACCACTGTGTATATATTCTTCAAATTGATTTTTATTATGTTTATTGTTACATGTGACTCTAAATTATTGATTTGATTTTTGGGGGGCTGGGTAATATTTCATATGTATGGCTGTGTAGTATTTTGTGTGCTACATGTAGTCTGTTTTCCCTTTGTGAATATTTGGGTCACTTTTAGCATTTCACTATTACAAACAGTTCTGCAGTGAACGTTCTTTTACAGGTCTCTTTGAGCAAGTAGGTAAGTTCTTCAGTGCTGTGATCCTAGGAGTAGAGTCGCACAGGGTCCTAGTCATGCACACCTTACATCCTTATTTGATATTAGTAAGTGCGCTCCCCTATGGGGGCACCAACTGATCTTTAGGTCTTTATGTATATTATCTTAAATCTTAACAACTCTGAGAAGCAGGAGTTACTGTCTTCATTTTAGAGATGAGGAAGCTAAAGCTCAAAGAAAGTAAGTCATTTACATGAGGTCACAGAGCCAGGATTTAACTCCAAAAGCTATACTCTCACTACACATTCCTTACTTATTATATTACTATGCTGTCATTTGAAAAGAAAGCAATCACCATTGCTAAAGCCAGAGAGAGGTCAACAAGGAGAGGTCTGAATAGTGGTCACAGTCTGAGAGTGCAGAGACCCCAGGGTCTGCTGAGAGCAGCCTGAGTAGAGTTCAGATGCCAGGCTGTAGGGGGACAGTGAGGGAAAGAGGGAGAGGTGGCCTGGCAAAGGGCAGGATTAGAGATTGGCTGTGCAAAAGGGAGGTAGCATGGGGAAGGTTACTGGTATCAGAAACCAAAGCGAGTGGCCTACTTGGGTAAGCTCTTCATCACTGTTGTCCCCCGATTTGTTCCTGGGTGTCTGCTTGCTGGGGCACAGGGATGAACACCTGTGGTCGCTGAGTAGGGACTGTAATTTCCAGGGGAGACTCCATCTTAGCCTAGTGATACACATCCTGGGGCCCAACTCTAGAGCCTCCGAGAACCAGATGAGTCTCCACGGGGGTGAAGAAGCCCTGGGAAGGACATGAACACTTGCGTTAGGGACTGGCTCCTGGCAGAGATACGCCTGCTTGGCTTCTTGTTTCCATCTCCTTTCTCAAGGGAGAGAGTTAACCAGTTCAATTATTTAAATACAAGATGACCAAAAATCGCATGTTTCATTAATTTTTATAGAATAATGTAACAAGGAATATAAAGAAAACAGGTATGAATATATCTCATGCAGACAAGAAGCAGCTGGTTGAAATGACACCAGCCCAAGCATCACTCAGGATACTATATAAACAGCCCGAGTGACACTCAGGGTAAGCTGTTAAGATAGTAGCCTGACCCTACCTTGTGCCCAGAGCAGCTTCTCCTCACTTCCATTTCCACTTTCACTCTGGCCCCAGGAACTTGTGCCTTCGAGCAGAATAAGAAGCAAACATTTTAGGGGAATTTAAGTGACATGCTAACAATTACTTCCCTTCTCTGTCCACAGACAATCTAATCAAAGCCATCTTGTCAGTCACCAAAGAGTACCGACTGACCCCTGCCCTGGACAGGTGAGCCTCCTACCCCTGGCTGCTAGCAGGTGCAGAAGCGTTGAGGTACACACTGGGGGGAGTGAAGCAGGTAAGTGGCCTTGCACCTCTGGGGGCTGGCAGTGCTTGGCAAGACATGCCGGCCCTCAGACATCAGAGGTCTGAGGGTATAAGCTGTAGGGTCAGGGACTGAGGGTCTTGGTGGTGAGGGGCTTTATGTTTAGGGGCAGAATACCACTGAAGGCAATAGACAAGGAGTCAGGAAGCCCCAAGGTCAGAGCTGGGAGAAACGAAACCACTCCATGGTGGTCTGGACACTTCCAAGTTGAAAATAAGCTAAGTCCTAAGTCCTGAAGCCTCCCATTCCTTCCCTGTTCTTGCTTACCTGGTAGAGCTCAGCCCATTTCCATGTCCCCTAAGGCTGCCTAAACCCCAAAAACGCTTAGAGAATCTTTTATTTATTTATTTATTTATTTAGTACCAGGGATCCAACTCATGACCTCAAGCTTACCAGGCAAGAGCTCAAGCCACTGAGCTAAATCCCTGGCCCCGCCTTAGGGAATCTTTACCCTTGAATGCCATCTTACCAGAGTCCTCTCCTCACGTTCCTGGTTCATTCCCAGATTTTCTATACTTATGTTTCCCTTGGAAAGTATTAGGAATTAGGGATGCTAGAGAGTCCCAGGGCCCAGCTTCCTGCAGCCTGATTCTGGACTCCTCTCAGAAATGCTGCCAGAAGCCTTCTGGGCTTCTTTTACCCCAGCCTGGTGCTGGCCAACGACCAAAGGGACAGAGGGAAGGAGACCTGGCACTAGTTCTTCACAGGCCACCTCCTCTCTCTCTCCCCTCAGCCTCCGTTGCCGCCGCTGCATCATCGTGGGCAATGGAGGCGTCCTTGCCAACAAGTCTTTGGGTTCTCGAATTGACGACTATGACATTGTGGTCAGGTGAGCTCCCCAAAGCAACACCTCAGGCACCTGACTGCTGGTCAGGCCCAACCCCTGACCCTCTAGCCCATTGAGAACGTGCTAGTCCATCTGGCCACTTGGGCTGGAGCTCAGTGGCAGCCTCAAGAATGTTGGGTTGGTGGGCTTTGAAGTGACCTAGATGCCCCAATCCCTGCACCTGGGGTATTTTGGAGTCGCAGCGCCTTCCCAAACATGGCCCAGCACACTCTGACTGGGCCCACTCTCTGTAGACTGAACTCAGCACCAGTGAAGGGCTTTGAGAAAGACGTGGGCAGCAAAACAACTCTGCGCATCACCTACCCAGAGGGCGCCATGCAGAGGCCTGAGCAGTACGAGCGCGATTCTCTCTTTGTCCTCGCTGGCTTCAAGTGGCAGGACTTCAAGTGGTTGAAGTACATCGTCTACAAGGAGAGAGTGGTGAGCTGCCCTGGCACCAGCTCCTTTCCTCTTGCCCTGGGCTTTGCTCTGGCCTCCCCAGCTTCCAAGGTAGCCTCTTTCTCCTTAGCCTCACAAAGAACAAGTAGGAGCCTTCAAAAGAAACAGTAATAACTCAAAGATGAAAGCAAATGCACCAAGGGTGGAGGCCAGGGGTCCCTAGCCAGATTCCTTGAGCTAAAATGCCTAATGTGCTGCCTGCCTTTTGATTTCCATGTGTACACCCTTTCTCAGCCTCTTCTAGCCAGAAGCCAACAGTCCTGAGCTTCCCTGGCCTTAGTTCCCCAGGGAAGAAAAGCTCTTATCTTTAGGTCCACCCCTAGGATTATTCGCAGTCTGCATGCTTTGCTGCCCTGGCCCTGTGCCTCCCCCTCACTACCCCTCTTTGAGTTCTCACTGACTCTGATCTTATGGGTCCTTCCTTCTTTCCCAATCAGAGGAGCAAGGCCATTCTTTAGGGACAGTAGGCCCCTCGATTTGAGCTTCCAACCTTATGAGTCTGGACCTCTCTCTTTGTAACCTTCCCGCTAACCTATTGTTGGATCCTCAAATTGCCAGAGTCTGGTTCTACTCTTTGGGTGTTATCAGATTCTGTAGTCACTGTTCTAGGTAGGCAAGTGCCTGGGCTCATTTCTTTAGGGAGCTCCTGTGGCAGCGTGGTGTGAGACTGCTTGTTAGTAGACCATCCACTGAAGCCCCTCCTAAGACCTATTCCCCAGCTCTGGGCCTACAGGGACATCTGCCAGCTTATCTGCATCCCTCCCTCCTCCCCTCCAGCTGTGTGTCACCAGCCACCTCAAGGGAGGGGTGCTATACCACTCAGGTCATTCGTCTTCCAATACCCAAGCCCCTTACCAGAGATTGACGACAGATAGCCCTCTGCCTACAGTAAGAAGCTAGTTGTTCTTTCTGGAGGTTTAGAGGAGAGTTGGGGGTGGGGACACGTTAACCTGCCAAGTCTCAGTGTAATTTGGTTTAACTCCACAGCCCTTTCCCAAGCAAGGCCAAGTTCAGGCAGTGTCAAGTAGGTAGCAAGCAAGAGAGAAGACAGAAGTCAGGTCCAGAAATCCAGGTAGGTGAAACAGTAGGGAAAGTGGGCCCATCTCGGAACCAGGCTGAAGGAGGCAGCAGGGTGACCATTTGGCTTTAGACAGCCTCATCTTCAAACGAGGCCCAGTGCCCACACAACCACTCAGAGAATGGGAGCAGCCCGGTTCTCAGGACCCTAGGGCATGAGTCATCAGTGACCGCAGAGTCCTTCTCCTTGCCTTGAGGGCGATAGAATTGGAGTTACGGGGAAACATTCTGATGGGAGAAATGGAGGGAAATTAAGCCTGCCTTAGTGAACCTGGGGATCTGCCTATATACTCTCTCTCTCTTGACATTTATTTTCTCTGCCTGTGGACCCTGTCAGAACCCCAGGCTTCCCTCAGGGCAGTGCCCTGATCCCATTTTTGCCTCTCAGCACCCAGTCACCATAAATGATCTGAAATTTGTTCAAACACCAGCTCCTACTTCCTGCTAGGTGAACTTGGAAAAGCCAGGCAGTCCAGATAAAGAAGGCAGGCCATAGGGGTCCAGACCAGCCCGGTGGATGTTGCTGCTTATTCCTTCCAAGAGCACCGAGGTCAGTCAACTAAGGATTCCTGCAATTCATTCAAGGGAGAAAGGAAAGAAAGAAGGGGAGGAGGAAGCCAGCTAGAGTCGGAGGACATAGACTGAGAAGCTCCCAGCCCAGTCAGGTCAAGGTTCTACAGCAGAAAGACACTCTCAGATCCCTGTTTAGTCCTGTCCTCCTTTGCACAGGGATCCAAGACCAGCCTTGTATGAGTGGGAACTCTATCCCAGGGTGCTAGGGGTGAATGGGAAGGGGAAAGTGGGAGATGTAGATGAATCCTCTGTAGTGCTGCAGGCCTTCCCTGATGTCAGGGTCAAAAAAAGACTTAGGCCTTTGGAATGAGCTGCCAGGGGATTTCTAAGACCTGACCTCTCACATTACCCAGAGTGGAATTTGCTTGGATTCCTTGCTGCCTTAGAGACCCCTACTTTAGTACCTTTCTCCACTCCCAGGACCGATCCATGGTCTGCTTCACTTCTCTGGCTACTGAGGCCCAGGCAAATATGAGCCAGGCTGCTTCTGTCTAGTGTCTTGCCACACGGCCCAGCCACAGGCCTGCCCTGCTGCTGCAGTGGTGTTTCTAGCCATGCAGCCTCAGGCTGCTGGCAAGCTGTGCACCTGTCTGGAGCCTCACCTGCAGTATTCTGGCAGGAGGCAGCTCAATTCTGGAGCCAAGGCCTGGCTGGGCAAGATTGGAACAGGTGTTAAGCCTCAATCACAGGTGCTGCCTGCCGCTAGCTATATAAGTAGTCACAGTGTGTACTGTTCTGGTACCTGGAGACCTGCTGGGGTATGGTAAGGGCAAGATGTGAAAAAGGGAGACCAGACGTCCTGTGACAGGCTGGCTCTACTCCCTTGTCCAGCCAGGAGCGGGCCTCTTCCCATTTATGACTCTTTTGTTCCTTGATTCACTAGACAGTACTACAGATAACTCCAAGCAAGTTATCAAAAGGCCCATTATCTCTCCTGTCCAAAGAGCCTTTCCCTAGTTAGCATGCAGGTATAGGAGCTCCTGGAAGACCATGTGTGCTCAGATCATCTCAGAAAAATACCTGTAGCCAGGTGAGTACCTAGGGAAGTGAGGCCAAGAGAGAGGGCAGATCCCAGTACTTGAGGGTGCAGCTTCCTGCTCCTGTGCACCTCTCCTTGGAGGCATGCCTGCTGCCATCCCCTGTGCATCCTGGGAATCTGGAGATAAATCAACACTCCTCCCAACCCAAAGTTGCTCATAGTCTAGTGGAAGTGACAGTCTTGAAACTACACTGGTGGTGCAGTGTAGCAGGTATGATGGGGAGACACTAACGCAGTCCTGGGAGCAGGCTGGGAGGGGGCAAGAGAAGGCCTCTTGGAGGAGGCACCTCTGAGCTGGCCTTAAAGGAACAGTTAGGAGTGAGTCAGATAAAGGTGTCATAAGCAAAGGGAACAGCATTTGTGGAGTCCCAAAGAGACCATGCTCCATTTAGGACACTGAATAATACTGATAACTGAGCAGGGCACACAGCCAGCAGTGTGTCCAGAGTATGCTGCCGTTTGTCTCAAATGCTGCGGGCTATTCATCCTCCTCCTCGTGATGGGTGAAGGCTGGCATGCCCCATCCACTATCCAGAGGAAGAAGCCCTGAAGCCTAAAATGATGGTAAGGTGAGGGCAGAGCTTTCCATGTAGTTACCCGCTGGGCCAGTGTGGTATGGTCCCAGCGCTGCGGGGGGAAGGAAGGGAATGAGGGCTGGGGCTTGGCCTCTGGAAAGTTTTGACAAAGACTTGAGCTTCAGCAGTCAGTCAGTTTCTGGGGAAGGAAGTAGAAAGGGCAAGGTTGCAGAGGCCAGCCAAGGCTTCCATTCATGTTTAGGGGACTAGGGCTGTGATTTCAGGAGCAACAACATGTTTTCAGAAAGGGGAAACTACTTAGCCATGAAGTGATACAGTCTTGGGTTTACATTTAGATTCTGGTACTTATTAGCTAAGGTTACCTTTGACAGATTATTTGCCCCCTTAGATTTAGCCTCACAATAGTAATGCGTACTCTCCATCTTTTAGGGTTGTTTTAAAATTAAATAAGGTGAAACAGAGAAGCACCTAGCACAGAGAACCTAGTAAGTCCCCATCTAAGGCAGTTTTTAATGTTGCTTGTTATTTTCTACTATTGGTGGTGGTGTTACAGTTAGAAAGCCCTGTTGCACTGAGGCGTGAAGCATTTTTCTGTCCAGGCTGTTGGCGCTGATGTAGTCATTGACCTCAAAACAAGCAGAGGCCAACTGTAAAGGGAGGGGAGACTGGAGCCTCCTCATGACACAGTAGCAGATCTGGGCAAGCAGTCTGGGCAATCCACAGGGTAAACAGGGCCACCATATCTGAATGTGAGGCCTCACTGGACCAAGCCCAAGCTGGGGATTGGATGTCCATCTTCACCTGAGCCTCTTCTGTACTAGGGCCTGAGAAGACTCTGCCTAGGAGGAGCCCAGCCTGGGTACTACCTCAGCTTTGGGGAGACTCCAGGCAGGGCCTGCACCATGGCTCCAACTGCAGGCTCCTCATCCCACCTCTGAGCTGAGGCCTCCTGGGATAGCACTCCCTTTGCAGCCGTCTCCAGTGGCCGTAGCTCCTCATGCCTCATATTCTCTGTAAGGGCACGGAGGATGTCACGCTTCCTCCCTAGACTGTCTAACTATTGCTCCTCTGCCTGCGGGAGTGGGCCTCGTGTCAGCATCACTCTGCTTCTCTCCACCACTGACATCTGTGCCTCATAATAATTATTATTGTCATTCTGTTCCTTTCCTGCTGGTCTTCTTCTATTCCTGTTTCTTGTTCTCCTTCTCTCCTTCTTTTTCCACTGTCATCATCATAGCTGTCATTTATTAAGGTCTTCGTTTTCCCAACATCCTTTGAATTCTGTTCATTGTCATAGTGACCCTGTTAGACCCGTACTGTTGTCCCCATTATAGAGTTCAGGAAATAAGCAGAGAGAGCAAGTGGCTTGGTTAAGGTCACTCAGCTAGGTAAGTGGTAGAGCTAAAGTTAAATTCAAGCAGGACTTTCTTTTTTTTTTGCACCAGGGATCAAACTCAGGACCTTGCACTTGCCAAGCAGGTGCTTATGCCGCTGAGCTATATCCCCAGCTCAAATAGGACTTTCTGAGAACTCAATCTGACTGAATTGCTTCCTGCTTAGAATCCTCAATTGATCAGTTTCTGTCTGCCATGGCCTAGGAGAATGCTGAGAGCTACCTCCACATGCCAGGCGCTGGGCTACATGATTTGCATGCATTAATTCAGCAACCTATAAGGCAGGTACTCTGCGTACGGAAGTGGCAGAGCTCCATTTTGGGCTTAAGATATTTCACTGTAACCATTGCACTGTAACACTTCTCATTTACTAATTTGTTCATTCAAATCCTAGTCTCTCTTCTCACCTCCTCAGGAACTGTCTTTATTTGTTTACTGAATCTCCTCTGCATGTATTCATTTGTTCATGTCTCTCTTAACTTGACAATAAAAGCCCTCTCTCTAGCTCATACTCATCCTCTCTCCTTCCTTTCTCATTCAGGTTTCTGGGAAGAGTCATCACCTGTCCTAGCATCCTCACATTTGCCCCTTCTGTTTCTCAAGTCCTCCAGCCTGGCTTCCAAACCCATTCCTCTGGCAGTAACCTTTTTGATTCTAAATCCTATAGACTCCACCTCTGCCCTTCCAGTGAAGGAACAGTTCATCAGCAGGTATCAAGCATGTAGTTACTGGGCACAGTGCTAGGTTCTAGGAAGAAGTCAGTGACCAAAAGCCTGGGAAGCATCCTTGATTCCTCATCTTTGCTTTCCATATCTAATCATTCAGTCTCCAAACCTATGACTACTCATTTTACAAGTATCTTGCTTAGGCTATTTCAGCACCTTCTTTATTATTATTATTAAATTTATTACTACAATTTAGATACATAAAACGATCCTATTTATCATAGAGAATTTGTACCTGTATATATCTTGATTCCTCTTTTTTCCCAATACCTTCCCCTCCCTTCAACCCCTTTTCTCCTCTGTATTTACAAAGCTTTGTTTCCATTTTATCCTTCTTGTATCATTTTTTTCTTTTCCCTTCCTTCCTTTCCCCTTCCCCTCTCCCTAGTTCCTTTTTCCTTTTGAACAGTTTGTTCCCATTTCACAGTATCTGTTATACATTTTGGTCCTTATTTACTGTTACAGTTTCTCACATCAGGTTAACAATGCAATACTTATGTCCAATTTATTTCACTTGAGAGTATGGTCTCAAGGTGCATCCATTTAGCTAGAAATGTCTCAGGTTTATCCTTCTTTATAGCTGAGTAGTACTCCGTTGTATTTTTTAAAATCTTTTTGCGGGGAGGTACTGGGGATTGAACTCACGATCTCGTGCTTGCCAGGCAGGCACTTATGCCACTGAGCTAAATCTCTGGCCCAAAAACATCTTTTTTATCCATTCCTCAGTTGATGGGCATTTGAGTTTTTTCCAAGATTTAGCTATTACAAACTGTGCTACTATAAACACAGGCATGCATATATCACTATGGTATGATGTTTTTAATTCTTTCAGGAAGATACCCAGAAAGGGGATAGCTGGGTCAAATGGGGCCTCTAAACCTAGTGTTTTGAGAAATCTCCACACTGATTTCCACAGTGGTTGCACTGGTATACACTCTCACCAATAGTGGAGAAGGGTTCCATTTTCCCCACAGCCCTGCTAGCATTTGTTATTGGTTGATTTCTTGATCATAGCCATTCTTTCTGGGGTGAGATGGAATCTCAGTGTTGTTTTAATTTGCATCTCTTGAATGACCAGCGATGCTGACCATTATTTCAAATATTTATTTACCATTTCTACTTCTTCATCTGAGAAGTATGTATTCATCTCAGATACCCATTTTTGGACTGGGTCATTGAATTTTGGGGAATTTGATTTTTTCAGTTCTTTATATGTTCTAGATATTAGTCCTTTCTCTGAAGGACAACTGGCTAAAATTTTTTCCTACTCTGTGGGTTGTCTTTTCACCCTATTGTTGATTTATCTTGCAGTCCAAAGCTTTTTAATAGGATGAGATTCCAATTGTTGATTCTTTGTAATATTTTCCAAGCAAGCAGGGTTTTGTTCATAAAATCTTTGCCCACACCTATGTCTTCAAGATTTCTACCTATTCTCTCTTCATGAGGATTCAGCATTTCTGTTTTAATATTTAGATCTTTGATCCATTTTTATTTTAATTTAGTGTATGGTGAGAGACATGGGCCTAGTTTTAGTCTTTGCATGTGGAAAGTAAGTTTATCCAGCACCGTTTATTAAAGAAGCTATCTTCCGGGGAATGTATTTACCCCTTTGTCAAAGATAAGGTGGCTGAGTGTGTTTGGAGTTGTGTCTCAGCAGCTTCTTTTTTTTTTTTGTACCAGGGATCGAACTTAGAACCTCGCGCCTGCCAGGTAGGTGCTTAAGCCACTGAGCTAAATCCCTGGCCCTATTTTTTTTGAGACAGGGTCTCACTATGCAGTTTAGGCTGTCCTTGAACTCACTTTGTAGCCCAGGCTGGTCTCGAACTGGCCATGATCCTCCTGCCTAAGCCTCCTGTGTGCTGAGATTACAGGCATGTGCCACCACACCTGGCTCAGCAGCTTCTTATTTCCCTGTCCATGTTCCATATCAGTAGTCAGAAGAACCATACTAAAGCATCCTTTAGATTGGTGCATTCTCTTATTTAACAGTTGCCCATTGCCTAGGTGCACCAGTTCCCAGTGTTCCTTCTCATTCTGGCACGTTAGCACCACTTGGACATTTGTCATTTGAAAAGGAGCCATCTTAATATTTCCAAATGAGAGCCAGGTGTGGTGGCACACGCCTGTAATCCTAGCACTCAGGAGGCAGAAACAAGAGGATGTTGTAAATTCGGGATCAGCCTGGGCTACAAAGTGAGTTCAAGGCCAGCCTGAACTGCATAGTGAGACCCTGTCTCAAAAAAAAAAAAAAAAAAAAAATAGGGCCAGGGATTTAGCTCAGTGGCATAAGTACCTGCCTGGCAGGTGTGAGGTTGTGAGTTCGATTCCTGGTGCAAAAAAAAAAAAAAAAGAAGCCAGCCTGAGCTGCAGGGTAAGACCCTGTCTCAAAAAGGCCAAAAAAAATTTTTTTTGAGTGGGAAATTCTGGGAGTGGGTGCAACAGTCTGTTTTAACAAGTTCTCTGGATGATTCAGAGACAGACTTAAGTGTGAAAACACTGACTTGCAGGATGAAATTCAAACTCCTTAGCATAGTGTAGCACTCATGAGCTAGCCCTTTCCACTCTTTCTTATACGCCCAACATGTATACAGCACTCTCACTATACAAAAGATGGTCTCCTATTCACGTCTCCCAGTTCCAAATACCAGCCCTCCCAGGACTGTGTTAAATGATTGTCTTCTAGCCCTCTGGGGGACAAGAATAGCCTTGTTTATGTCTGTAAGCCCAGAATCTCCAACAAGATTTGAACATAGTTGGTGTATCTAAAGGAATAAATGAATGCGGAAACTAAGGCCAGAGTGAGGCAGTAACTTCTGAAGAAACAGGGTTCTGACCCCAATCTTTGGCTCTCAGTCAGGGCTCTTTCCTCTCAATTCCACTTTCTCTTGCTTTCATTGCCTAGGAAATGATTCTTTTGGATTCAGACCCTTGCATCCTCTTGCTCTCTTTTTGCTTCTCCTGGGAATCTTTTTCCTCTTCACCATGTTTGATCTTCCTTCTGCAGCTCCAAGATCATTCTCCTTGATAAAGAAATGAAAATTAAACAGTCCCTGGCGCCCTGCTTCTTTGAGTTTTCTATCAGCATCACATGGTCTGCCTCAAGCTGACTCCTCTTTTTGTTCTTTGCTTTTTCCAAATATAGCTTTGAAAAAGGTTTTTTGACCCTTTCCTCATAACACTCATCTAAATAAATTCCAAGTGGACTATAAAAAGTAAATTATAAAAAAATATAGCCAAAGGAAATTTTGAAGAAGTAGAAATCAAATCTTGATACCATATGCAAATTTAAACAAAGAAAAGTGTGTTTAGAAAATATGAGAGACAGCATAGTGGCTCATACCCGTGATCCCAGCACTTGGAGACTTAGGCAGGAGGAGTGTGAGTTGGAGGCCAGCATTTACTACATAGGGAAGCTCTGTTGCAAAAAAACTAAGGGTGGGGTGGTATTTTCATGAAGGTGGACAGGAAAACCGTTGGAGCTGGGGATATAGCCCAGCGGTACAGTGCCTGCCTGGCAAGCACAGGGTCCTAAGTTTGATTCCCAGCACCAAAAAAAAAAAAAAAAAAAAAGAAAAGAAAAGAAAACCATTGGAAGCCCAGCAGCTAAGGGTAAAGAGATGCTCAGGTTACAGAGGAAAAACATAATAATAACAAACAGAAAAATGTGGCCTGCCCAGCAGGAAACATTCATGTACAGGCAGCAGGGTGCCACTTGTCAGCTATCACATTGTCAAAGAATATGTTTAAATTATGACACAGAAGACTGGCAAGAATACAGTGACAGTCACTGTCAAAGGCTACTAGTCAGAGTATCTTGGAAGACAATGTTTTTGGAAAGGAAATACTTGGTACCAAGAAGAAAGAAAAACCTGTATGCAGAGATTTTCTTTAGTATGTTATTTATAGTAGCCAAACCCAAATATGCCTAGGGTGTTACTAGGTAGATTATAGTTCCACTACTGCTGAGAAGCAGCACAACCACCCTAGGGAGGTTGTGGCACCTGTGCCAGCCGTCATTGCCACTCCTCCTTCGTGCTTTCTATACAGCAAAGGTCGAATTCATTGTTAAGAACTGAAGTCAACCTCTTCCTCTGCTGTGGCCACCTGGACTCTGCTATAAGGACTAAGTAGGACAGGATGCACCAACACTTGATACCCCATGCTCACCTGCAGTGCAAGCTACTTTCTGAGAAGTGAGACTGAGCACAGTAAGCACTGTCTATATGCTGGGCAGAATGCCCAGCCACAGGGCCGGGAGTGACTATGTCAGGGAAAGCAATAGGCCCTGGCACAAGGGAACAGATGCCACCTTGGTCAAGAAAGTCCAGCCTTCCCAACTCTTGGTTCTAGGATACTTAGGTCTCAGACCCTAATTGGGCTGCATGTTTCAGCCTTTTATTGTGGAACTGTTTCAGGTACAGAGAAATAGCAGCACCAGAAAAGTAAACGATGCATTTATTCAATTAATAATAGTTTAAGAACTGGGCGTGATGGCACTCTCAGTATTCTGGGAGGCTGAAGCAGGAGGAGCACAAGATCCAGCCCAGCCTGGGCAACTTAGTAACTTAGCAAGACCCTGTCTCAAAATTAAAAATAAAATAAAATAAGGAGGGGGTGCTGGGAATGTGGCTCACTATAAAGACCCTGAGTTCACCCCAGTAGGTTAAGAAAAAAATTCAGTGTAAATGGTTGTGGTGTCCTTAGACCTGAGCAGTAGTAGCCTATGCTAGCCTTCCTGCAGCCATATTCTTGGCCGTGAAGGAAAAAGGAATATGTATTGCCAAGAGAAAAATGGCTATGCCAAGCCCATCCAGCCTTGCACGGCCATTAGCAGGTTTTGAAGACCTCCAGATTTCTTGCCAAATGGTGCCACTTCTCCCTTCCTCCTGTGGGCAGAATATAACTGCCGATTCCTAAGCCCAGGAGGCACTATTTGCAGAGGCTATGAGCAAAGCTTGAATGTACAGGGTGAGAAGTGCACATGCACAGCTCTTAGGGCATGGGAAAGGAACAGGAATAAGTGGGTTGTGGCCAGCTCTTCTACACTGCTGTGGTCCAACACAGATCCCCCACAGTCAGAATTATAAATTCCATCCTGACCTCTAAAACATTTTTGAAGGAAGGATAGACTGATTAGCAGCTTGATAATTTGGCTTATAACTTGCAAATATCTGAGTCTCAATTTTAAACATGCAGTGTGTGGACATCCATTTGTAATTTGGACCCCATAAATGTTAAAGGCGGGCCTTCACAGATGTGAGGGTGAAGGCTAGCCACAAGCCTGGGAACACAGGGCAGAGAGTCTTAGAGGCCAGAGTCACATAAGGAAGCTTACATCTTGTCCTGAAGACTAATAATAGCAGACACTAACAAGAGCTAACTGTAAGCTAAACATTTTATGCTTGTAACCTTTAACTGCCATGACTCAAAAACAACAGTCAGAACTTGTGTTCATATCCTAATTCCATAGATGAGGATATTCCATAATGAGACTTAGAAAGCACGAAGAACATGCCTTGGAGCACAGAGTTGCTGGGGTGTTAGGGTTCAGACCCAGAACCACACTGTTAATGGTCACACAAGCTGTCTGCCAGAGCAGTGGAGAGCCACTGATGCTTTTATACACTAGAGTATGGATCAGACACATGCAGGGAAGCTCGGGAGCTGAAGGAAGGCAAGATGGTGGTATAGAGTGATTCCATGAGAGTTGGCAGCTTGTCCTAACGCGGTAGCCATGGGGAGGATCAGGAGTGGACACATCTGCCCTGTTCTTGACTGTGGAAAGCCAGCCAGGGCTGGTCTCTACCCTTAGACCTCTCAGACATGGCATCCTGGAGGGGAGTCACGAAATAACATCACAGGAGCCTGAAAGGAAGGTGCTTTCTTCCCACATCCTTCCTGCTGCTCCTGGCTATTCTGACAGCAAAACAGGTTGCATCAGCAGGAGACTGGCAGCTCTACACCAAGCAGCCCAGTCAATCCGCCGCCGGGCCCAGACTTGACTGAGGCGGGGACATTCCTGGAGGAGGAGGGATTCAGCAAAAAATGCACCCCCAGGGGCCTTGAGAAGAGGTGTGACCCTGGGGGGCCAACCACAGTGACTGAGATGATAGTTGTGTGCAAAGGATCAGAGAGTTAAGACGTGGTGGGCCTTGGGCCACATTTGGATCCCACAGGCCTGGCAGTGTCACCTAGCAGCAGGCAGGCCTGCAATCCCCACTGCCCATCTGCAGGTGCCAGAGGGAAAATCTGGCTCCCCTATTTGAGTGCCTGGGTATGTGCAGGTGTAGACCTGTGAAGGTGTGGACGAGCGCAGGTGTGGATGTGTGCTGGTCTTTCTTTGTGGTGGTTGACATTGCCAACCACACCCTCTGCTTCAGCCTCTTGGTTCTGCAACACTGCAGCATGATAGTAAGATTTATTAAGCTCTCATTGTATACCAGACACTGTGCCAGATGCTATAAACCACACAGCATCTCATTTCATCCTCTGAACTCTCTGGGAAGTGAGTCTTGTCATCCCTGTTTTATGCAAGAGGAACTTGAGGCTTAAAGAGATGACTTGATGTGCCCCGGGTCACAGAGATATAGAGTTGGAATGTGAACCTCAGTTTTCCACACTGCAAAGCCTGTACAGTGGTATGCAAAAGGTTATGTGTCTGTGCTTGTGTACTCTTCCCAGAAGAGGAGCTATGGGGTTTTTGTTCATTTTTAGGAGACAGGCTGAGACTTTTTTAGTATCCCATATTTTTATGGCTGGAGAAACACAGAAATACTCAAATCACATCTGAGTCTTATTGCTTCTCCTTCCCTGAAATTCTGAGCAAGTTCTACATCAGGACACTGACCAGTAGGAAAGAAGAACAGAACCACTGAAGTGGTAGCAGCAGTGCCCAGTTACCTAATGTCAGGCTCATTGGGGCTTGGGCCTTAGTACAGGGCTCCTTTCTCCCAACGACCGGCACTATCCCCACCGTGTACTACCATCCACTGGTGGTCCACTAACACAGGGGCTGCCTTGGCCATTTTTCCACCTTCCCATTCCTTCTGGGTTCTGCTATTCTGTTTGTAACACACACGCACACGCACACACACATTTTTCTACTTTCCCATTCCTTCTGGGTTCTGCTATTCTGTTTGTAACACACACACACATACACACACACACACACACACACACACACCCCTACCTCCCAGAGACACAGAAAAAGAACAGAAGATCAACACAAACTTGGCATCTGCTCACTCATTCTGATAGACTGAAACTGAGATATCTGCCCTGAGATGTCTGCCTTTTGAGCTTATCCATGGAGGACCGAAAATGTCTGCCAGAGAAGGAAATATTGCTGCAGAGGTGGGAGACAGGAGGAAGGAGTGGCTGGAGCCAAGACAGTCCACTGAAGGGGCAGCTGCAGAGGAGGCTCAGCAGGGGCCGTTTCTGCTGTGGATGTCATGTCCTCTGTTACCACTCAGGATGCCTCCTCACTGCCCACATTGGGTTGGGCCCTGGTCTACAGGAAAGATTTCAATGGGAGCCCTGCCCTGTAGGGTACAGGTACACAGCACACCACTAATGTGCACTCAACCTGACTAATGTCATTTAATTCTCACAGCAGCCTAAGATAGGTACTAAGAGTGTCCCTAGTTTATCCATAAGAAACCTATGTGTTTCTGGCCCAGGATCTCCATACAGTAGGTGACCAGAGCTAAAAGTGAACCCCAAGAACAGGATTTTTTTTGTTGTCATTTATTTGTTCTTTGAGATAAAGTCATACCACCCAGTTCAGGCTGGCCTCGAACTCACTGTGTAGCCCAGGCTGGTCCTGAACTCACAGTGATCCTCCTGCCTCAGCCTCCTGAGTACTGGGATTATAGTATACACCATCACACCCAGAAAGACCAAGCATCTTAACTCCATGTTTTGTTGCTTTTTTGAAGGATGGATGTCAGTTCTTCCTTTGGTCAAAGAGGTTCAGGAAGGACATGAAAGAGGCAGGTGCTGGGTTGGGTGGATCACATGGGGGCAGGGAAGGAGTACTAGAGACCAGAAATAACAGCAGGAGCATGGAGGTGAGAATTACTAGTATCTTCAGAAGGGCTGAGATTGAACCTGGTGGGATAGACAGAACTTTAATGTGCTCTGATTTGTTTTTTGTAAGACCATTCTGACAGAGTGGACAGTAGTTTGGGAGGCAGAGATGGTCCCATTCTAGGCACTGACTCTGAGTGCAGATGGATTCAATAGTTGTCTAGCTTATATGCTGCAGTCATTCTGCTGGGCTTTGGAGAGCTGAACCACCATCAGACTGACCAGTCATTATGATAGTCTAGACAGAAGGATGCTGAGGCCTGAACCTGAGTCAGTAGCACTTTGGGAGCAAGGCATGAATCAATAGGATTCCGAGGAGACCAGAGGAAAAGGACCAGATGATCAGTAGGACAAGAAGGGTAAGAGTGAGTAGAGGAACTCTGAAGATTCCAGGTTTCTGGTTTGGAACATGGAAGGACAGAAGAGGAAGAGGACACAGGAGGACAAACAGATCTTGGGAAACAAGACATTGTTGATGTCCAACAACAGAAGTAGTGACATGACTTATCGATGTGACAAAATTCTCAAAAAGTAATTTTGAGAGCTGGGCATGGTGGCGTACGCCTTTAATCCCAGCACTCGGGAGGCTAAGGTAGGAGGAGCGTTGTGAGTTCGAGGCCCGCTTGGACTGCAACGCAAGCACAAGGCCGGCCTGAGCTACACAGTGCGACCCTGCCTCAAAAAATTAGGGCTGGGAGTTTGGCTCAGTAGCTTAAATGCCTGTCTGGCAGGTGTGAGGTTGTGAGTTCAATCCCCAGTGCTGCAAAAAAAAAAGTAATTTTGAGCCAGGGATTTAGTTCAGTGGCTTAAGTGCCTGCCTGGCAGGCATGAAGTTGTGAATTTGGTCCCTGGTACAAAAAAAAAAGTAATTTTTAAAAGAAAACCTAAACAAATAAATAAAACAAATTTTAAAAATAATTTCAATGTCTATGACATTCTGTTACATTGATGGGTCACGTATTATTTAACCAAACTACTGTTGTAAATTGTTGAATTTTATTTTGTTTTGGTTTTTTGGTACTGGGGATCGAACTCACAACCTCACACTTACCAGGCAAGTGCTTGAGATGCTGAGCTAAATCCCTGGCCCTTTTGGAGCTTTTTTTTTTCCCCCTGGTTTTTCAGTTTTATAAATAACACTGTAATAAGCCAGGCATGGTGGCACACACCTGTAATCCCAGCTACTCTGAAAGCTGAGGTAGAGGATCACAAGTTTAAGGCCAGTTTGGGCAACTGAGTGAGACCCTGTTTCAAAATAAATGTACAAAATAATTTTTTAAAATATATTTTTACACCCAGCACTCAGGAGGCTGAGGTAGGCAGAGCGTTGTGAGTTCGAGGCCGGCTTGGGCTACAACGTGAGCACAAGGCCAACCTGAGCTACATAGTGTGACCCTGCCTCAAAAAACCAGGGCTGGGAGTTTGGCTCAGTGGCTTAAGTGCCTGTCTGGCAGGCATGAGGTTGTGAGTTGGATCCCCAGTGCCGGGGGGTGGGGGGGGAATATATATATATATATATATATTTTTTTTTTTTTTAACAGAGTTCTTCACCATTCTGATTACTTATAGAAGGGAAATGTTGGGGTCATAGGTATAAACAGCTTTGAGGCTTCAGATGCATATTGTCCAATAGCTTTTTACAGGAAGGCCATGTCACATTTTACTCATCTAGGAACAAAAAGAATTCTACCTCAGTACACTATCACAGTGCTGAGGTGTATATATATATATATAGATAGATAGAGCTATATAGATATAGATATACATGGATATGTATACACTATATTAGAGTTCACTAGATAAACAGATTTAATGTAAAATATGCGTATGATTATAGAAAGGATTTGCTAGGTAGGTTTGGGTAAATTCTATGGCTGTCTGGTATCGGAGGTGGAAGAATGCAAAATGGCCATCTGTGAGCTGGAGGGCTACAGGATACAGTCAAAGGTCAAAGGCTAGTGCTCACTGCAGAGTCTGATGTGAGTGTGTTGAAAGAATGAAGAGTCTGTTGTGGAAGCTAAAGGAACTGGAAATGAACATCCAAAGGCAGTGAATGGAAAAGACTGGATCTACTCCAAAAAAGAAAAAAGAGGGCTTCTTCTTTCCCTTTTTATTCCATCCAGGCTAGAAGCCTATTGGTTTGTGCTACCCTCATCTGGGGTGGGTCTTCTCTCTTCAGTTTGCAGCCTGCATGTCAATCCCCAGACATACTCAAAGCTTTACTGATCTGCTAGGGCGTTCTTCCTTAAGTCAAGTTGACACATCACAATTAACAATTACATATACATCTCTTAGTAGATAAAAATATTACCCAGTTATTTTAATGTCCAATTTTTTGTCACTAGTGAGTTAATTTTTTTCATGCTTATTAACTTTTTTAATGGCCTGTATTCATTTTTATGGGTTCTCACCGATTTTTCTATTTTTAATTTTTATTTTATTAGTACATATTACACTACACAAAGTTTATATTCATTTTGAGGAGTAGGTATATCTATATAACATAGCTTGTTTCTTTTTCTAATCTTTTTCCCACCCACCTCTCTCCATCTATAAATCCCCTTTCCCCATTTTCATTCTTGTTATTCTCATTTTTATGATGTTTTAAAATATTAATTTCTTATCATTTTTGACAAATTTCTCTCTCTTTTTTTCTCCTTCTTCACTTGGCTGGTTTTTGTTTTTGTTTTTGTTTGTTTGTTTTTGGTACTGGGGATCAAACTCACAACCTTGTGCCTGCCAGGCAGGCACTTACACAACTGAGCTAAATCTCTGGCCCTATTTTTTGAGACAGAGTCTCACTATACAGTTCAGGCTGGTCTTGAATTCACTTGCAACCCAGGCTGGTTTCGAACTCACAATGATCCTCCTACCTCAGCCTCCTGAGTGCTGGGATTAAAGGCGTGCGCCACCACGCCTGGCTTTGCTGTGTATTTTAGATGTAACAAAGCACTTAAAAATGTAAAGTCATAGCTTGGCATGGTGATGCACTCCTGTAATCCCAGCACATGGGAGGCTGAGGCAGACAGATTGCTGTGGGTTTGAGAGCAACCTAGGCTACAAAATGAGTTCAAGGCCAGCCTGAACTGCATAATGAAACCGTGTCTCAAAAAAGAGCAAAAAAAAAAAAAAAAAAAAAGGAAAGAATGTAAAGGACAAAATCTATGCCTAACTTTTCTTCTATCCTTTCTTATTGAACTCACAACCTTGCGCCTGCCAGACAGATGCTTAAGCCACTGAGCCAAACTCCCAGCCCTAGTTTTTTGAGGCTGTGTAGCTTAGGCCAGCCTTGCACTCACGTTGTAGCCCAAGCGGGCCTCGAACTCACAATGCTCCTCCTACCTCAGCCTCCCGAGTGCTGGGATAAAGGCGTGCGCTGCCCCGCCTGGCTGTATTTTTTTTTTTTAAATTTATCTTTATCCACTCATCAGTTGATGGACATTTGGGCTGTTTCCAAGATTTATCTGTTACAAAACTGTAATACACTATAAACATGGGTGTGCATATATTGTTGTGGTATAATGCATTTTATTCTTTCAGGAAGATACCAAGAAGTGGGATAGCTGGGTTAAATGGAATCTCTAGTTTTAGTTTTCTGAGGAATCTCCGCACTGATTTCACCAGCCTTTCACTGACAGTGAAGAAGAACTCCAGGATTTGTTATTGGTTAATTTCTTGACGATAGCCATTCTTTCTGGAGTGAGATGGAATCTCAGCATTGTTTTAATCTGTATCTCAAATGACCAGTGATGTTGAACATTTTTTCATACATTTATTTGCCATTTCTACATCATCTGAGAAGTGTCTATTCATTTCAGATGCTCATTGTTGGACCCTGTTTTTAAATTTCAGAGGGTCTAATTTTTTTTTTAGTTCTTCATATATTCTAGATATTAGTGCTTCATCTGAGGAACAGCTGGCAAAATTTTTTTCCCACACTGTGGATTGTCTCTTCACTTTGTTGGTGGTTTCTTTTGCTGTGCAAAATCTTTTTAATAAGATGAGAGCCCAGGGCTCTGGATATAGCTCAGCAGCATAAGTACCTGCCTGGCAAGCGAAAGGTCCTGGGTTCAATTTCTGGTACCAAAAAATAATAATAATAAGATGAGATCCCAGGTTGGGCTTGGTGGTGCACACCTGTAATCCTGGCACTTGGGAGGCTGAGGCAGAAGGATTGCTGTGAGTTCAAGGCCAGCCCTTGCTACAAAGTGAGCTCAAGGCCAGCATAGTGAAACCCTGTCTCAAAAAGACAAAAATATAATAATGATAGCAACAACGAAAACAAGATGAGATCCAAGTTGCTGAGTTTTTGTGATATTTCTTGTGCAACCAAGGTTTTGTTCATAAAATCGTTGCCTACACCTATGTCTTCAAGAGTTCTACCTATTCTAGAGTTCGAGGCCTGCTTGGGCTACAACGCGAGCGCAAGGCCGGCCTGAGCTACACAGTGCGACCCTGCCTCAAAAAACTAGGGCCAGGAGTTTGGCTCAGTGACTTAAGCGCCTGTCAGACAGGCACAAGGTTGTGAGTTCAATCCCTGGTGCCACCAAAAAAAAAAAAAGTTCTACCTGTTCTATCTTCCAGCAGATTTATTGTTTCTGTTTTAATATTTAGATCTTTGATCCATTTCAATTTTTGTTTGATGTATGGTGAGCTCTATGGGTCCAGTTTTAGTCTTCAGCATATGGAAAGCCAGTTTTCCCAGCACTATTTATTAAAGAGGCTATCTTGCTTCCAGTTGAACATGTTTGGCTCCTGTGTCAAAGGTAAGGTGACTGAGTGTGTCTGGAGTTGTTTCTGCATCTTCTAATCTGTTCCATTGATCCTCCTGTCAGTAACAGTTACTTTGGAGCTAGTGGTAATCTTTTCCAGCTTTGGGGTTGGTTTTTTGACTTCCTCCAGTAGCACTCAGGAGCCCGATTGTAAGAGGAGAAAAGTAGAAGGATGGATTGATGCTGAGATCATTTTCCCTGTCTAGGGCAGTAGAAGGATAAGACACAACATTTCAAAGGGTCTCACAAGATAGCAGTGGAAGTGTTTACTGTAGGATTTAGACCAGGAAGGGCTGGGGGACCCAGAGGTCACCATGTGGTGGGTGAGAGAATGGGAAAGGTTTAGAAGAGGAGGTTCTGGCCCTGGAACAGACACAGGATGTCCGGCTTCAGGGGTGACACCTCTCCAGCATGGTATCCAGATCCCTGAGGGGAAAATACCTCATTTACAGTTAATGAAGCTGACGTCGCCCAACTCTAATTAGTAGCAGAACTGTGATTTGAGTGTCATTCTGCCATTCTATGGAGCTCATTTTTTGTCTTTATTTTTCCGGTTCGCTTTAGCACAGTTGACTGAGAGTCAGGAGAGTGAGCAGAAGGGGAAAGAGACAAGTTCTGCAGAGTAGACAGGAGGGAGAGGCGAGGTTCCTAACAGTGCAGCAGGGAGGCAGGGCAGCTGGACCCTTGGGTCTTCTCCTTGGCCCACAGACCCTTCCTGTTCGCCAGAGCAGCATTTCTGAGAGCATCCCACAGCCTCTACCTATCCTGCAGCTCACTGTGTATCCTGTGTTATACACTGGCCCCAACACATGCTCATCCTTACCTGCCACTTCCCTATGTGTCTGTCACACGTCCATTGTCCTTCTACACCTCACTTTCCATTTACCTGTGCTCACTTTGGGTCCCTTCCACTTACCTGACCCATCATCAGTATATGCCTAGCTCATGGCCATTTACACTGTATCCTCAGAGTGCATCGGATGGCTTCTGGAAATCTGTGGCCACTCGAGTCCCCAAGGAGCCCCCTGAGATTCGCATCCTCAACCCATATTTCATCCAGGAAGCCGCCTTCACCCTCATCGGACTGCCTTTCAACAATGGCCTCATGGGCCGCGGGGTGAGACTCTGGACCCAGGGAGAGGGAGGGAGAGAACAGGTCCAGAGGTACTTGGGAAGGGAAGGCTGGATAGCCGTGGTCTGGGGAGGGAACACACTGGGGAGGAAGGCTCCTCCTTGGGAATGGAGTGTTTCCAGCTCTGTGGAGTTATCTGAACCTCAGCATCTGGCTGAACTTTACACACTTCCTCTCTGCCCTCCTCCAGAATATCCCAACCCTTGGCAGTGTGGCAGTGACCATGGCACTGCATGGCTGTGATGAGGTGGCAGTTGCAGGCTTCGGCTACGACATGAGCACACCCAACGCACCCCTGCACTACTATGAGACCGTGCGCATGGCAGCCATCAAGGAGGTTCGAGTGGATATGGGGACAGAACCTGGGCAGAGCTGAGGGAGGGGGCTTCCAGAACCTGGGCTTGGGCTGCACATGTCCAGTGAGTGGCAGAGGGACAGCTCCTCTACAAGGGTCTGCCGACCCTCAGCTAAGCAGAGCCCTGAAGGTCCACCCTGTGATGACCACCAACATCCGTCCTGCCCCTCTCCAGCTACCCGCTGAACCCGGCACCCACTCCTCACCTTTCTGTCTCCATGGGCCCCCTTTGCCCTTGCTCTGCAGCTCACCCCACCCCTCACCTCTCGTTGTTTCACACCTGCCCTCATATACCAGTCATGATCACCTTCTCTGCATTACTTGCCTTTCCCTTTGTTGCCCTCACACAATCCACATCCCTACCTCCTCTACTTTTCCCTGTGTCCAAACATAGGCAAGGTGCTCTTTGTCTCCCAGAATTGCTCCCAGGCAACCCTTGTGTGCAGGGAACTTCCCAGACTGTGGGTCAGCCTCTCCTGGCATCTCTTCCTGCACTGCGGGGATCTCACATGCAAAATCTGAAGTCTCGTCCCATACCTTAGCTTCTACCACCAGCCTGCCGTGAACCTAGCCTGAGACTTGGAAATCTTGGGCCAATGTCCCAAGTGGCTTCCCTGCCACTGTATGTGGATGACTGTGTGCTTTGGAAAAATCTCTTGTCTGTTCAGATTACACTGCTGAGTCTGGAGGCTCTGGTCTCCATGAGTTCTCATTCTCTTCACTGCCACTCCTGGCCCCCAGCACACTGCAGAATCTCGCACTGCAGATACTACCAGCAACCCTCCTCCTCCAGTGAGAATGCTAAAGCTTCACAGGGGACTTGGTGGGCTCCCACTGGAGCACCCCTTAGCGCTCTTCTCTCATTCAGCCCTTACACGCACACATATACACACACATGCACACACACCCTGCACACAACTTCCCTGAGGTTGCCAGTGACCTACCTCAAGGCTGCCCAATACAGTGGCCACATCTTATCTTTCGTGATCTCGCCGAAACACTTTTTATGTGTGGGCCATTCCTTCCTGCTTAGATTCTGAGTCATTGCTTTCTGATGTTCCTGTTCTTTCACTCACCCATCTCATTGTCTGTCTCATGTCATTGGTTTTGGTCTACCCTGCAGGAACCAAGATGAGCTAGCCCTCTGCCCCAGATTATCTTAGCCACATGTTCTCCACATTTACATACCCATCTTCAGTTTCTAGCTGTGTTGTATTAGGCTGTTTTGGTTTTGTTTGGTTTTTTAGGTTTTGTTTGTTTTTGTTTTTTTGAGACAGGATCTTGCTATATAGCTCAGGCTGGCCTTGAACTCATGTGCAGTCCAGGCTGGCCTCAAACTTGTGGCGATCTTCCTGTCTCAGCCTCCTGAGTGCTGGGATCACAAGCATGCACTACCACACCTAGTGTGTGCTCTTTTGGTTCTTGATCTAACAGAATACTGGACTCTGACTTAAAGAAGAAAATTTTATTTCTCATGGTCCCGGAGACTGGAAATTGAAGATCAAGGTACCAGCAGATTTAGGTCTGGCAATGACCCACTTTCTGGCTCACAGATGGCTGTCTTCTCACTGTGCCGTGCATGGTGGACAGGGTGCAGGCACTCTCTCGAGTGTCCTCAAAGGACACTAATCCCGTGAGAAACAGCTGCTGAGGTAGAAGCTAACAGATGGCTCGTGGCTGTGGTGAGAACAGCCCCACAGTATAGGGAGTTGGAGCCAGGTGCCTTAGTGACCTATGACCAGAGGCTGCAGGTGGTACTGGCCGAGCACTCCTGCAGGACAGAGGAGAAGGGGAGGGGCAAGGCTGTGTGGCAGCTTTTGGGTAAAGCGGTCCAGACAGGGCCTGCCACACCTCTGTGAAATCCAGGCTGGAAACAGACTGAGCTGCGTGCACAGCCACTTGCTCAGATAGTAGCCTTGCTGCACCTCCCAGGAAAGGACGTAGGAAGCATGGTCAGCGCAGAATGCCGGGAGAGCAATATTCAATGGCTGGGCAAAGGAAGAGAACCAGACAGAGGCTGAAAAGGGGCTAGGTATGGTAGCACATGCCTGTAATCTTAGCATGTGGGAGGCTGAGGCAGGAAGATCATGAATTTGAGTCCAGTCCAGGCTACATAGTGAGACCCTGTCTCAGGCTGATAAGTGGGGGACCCTGCTGGAGTGTGAACTGGTGGGTGGGCATTTGTGACCAGAGTCCTGCACCAGCCCACAGCAGAAGCTTCTCGAGGTTTGTAGTGGTCTGCATAGAAGAGAAATTAGGACAAGCACCCAAAAGGGGCGTCCGCTGGAGAGCAGATTGACGTGATCCTAGAACTGACTTTTCTGCCTACTTTTTCATTATAAAAGGAAATTGTCCAACATGTTATAAGCCAGTAGAGTAACACACTGCAGCTCCATGTATCAGCTGTTGACACACGGCCAGTATCGTTTCACATCTTCTTCCTCTCATCTGCTCCCAATCCCACTGGTCACTTGGAAGCAGGTCTCAGATATCTTATCATTCCAGCCATAAATGCTTCAGTTTCCCTAAAGGATAAGTACTATTCTTTGTCATTACATACCTGAAAATTAACAATACGGCTGGGGATTTAGCTCAGAGGCACAGCATGGCAAGTGTGGGGTTGTGAATTTGATTACCAGTACAAAAAATAAATAAATAAATAACAATAAGGCATCATCAAATAGTCTTCTGCTAACCTTTTAGCCCTCAGTGACTCCTAGTGGGTGCTCTTAAAACTGACCCATCAAACTTCCCACTAGGAGAGATGTGGGAAAGTAAGGAGCTTTATTAGTGTCTCCAGGTGCTGGGGTCCTGGTCCTGCCATTCATATGAGTCTACTTCTTGCCTGTGAAGTCTAATTTCATTCAAAAACTATTTATTGAGCACCTACGATGTCTAGCAGTCCCTGCCCTCAAACAGAAACAATGAGCCAGATGCTTGAATCTTCAAAGAATGGGGGTGCATCCCCAGGGATCTGCAGCAAGGGGGAGCAGTTTGCAGACAGCAGAGTGCCCTGACAGATTGCCAGGAGCAGCTGGGTATTTAGGGAGTATAAGGGACAACCAGGTAGAAACAGGAGGAGGAATAAGGGAGAGCCACCCACCTCAGGCAACCCCGAGAAAGAGAAGAAACTGGCCCCACCTGAGAGTCAGTGAGGACTGCTGTCCTCCGGGGCAGCCACACGTGTGACTCAAACAAGAGGTTAGAGGGACGTTCAGAGCAGAGGAATATAGGGAGCTCTACTCTTGATGGCCTGAGCTTCACAGTAAAAGGTTGGAGAGGGTTGCCAGGGGTTGACAGAGGCCTGGGTTCTTTGCACCAGGACACAGCGGCTATGAGTGGGTGTGGTGAGACACAGGACCCTGTAAGGGTGGCAGACAGGCCAGCTGGTACAGCAATGATGAGGCAGTTGACCTTCCTCCTCTCTTTCCTTCCTCCCTGTGTTGCTGCCTCCCTACCTGCCTTCTTTCCTTCCTCCCATCCATTGGTCGAGGCTTTTTGTTGTCAGAGGAACCTAGTCATCCAAGGTTCCTGATAAGTGTACATGGGATGGGAAAGAACCCTGTCCCAGAAGCCATGTAAGACAGTGTCTTCCCTGTAATTTCCACATAGCCTTTTCTAGCAGTTTTTCAATATATAATGCATTTGTATTAACTGTAGTCAAGCCAGGCATGGTGGTGCATGCCTCTAATCCCAGCAGTGAGGCAAGAGGATTGCCGTGAGTTCGAGGCCAGCCTGGACTACACAACAAAAGAAAAGACCTTGTAGTCAAATGTTCTCACCATAAGAAATAAAGATGTAAGGTGGTAGATAAGTTAATTAACTTGATTTAATCATCCTGTAATGTATACATGTATAAAACATCACATTATACTTCATAAATATATAGAATTTGTCAATTAGAGATAAACATTCGAGTTGCGTGTGGTGGCACACATGTATAATCCCAGCGCTTGGGAGGCTGAGGCAGGAGGGTTGTTGCAAATTCATTCAAGGCCAGCCTGGTCTATATAGAAATCAATAGGAACAACAAAAAAGATTAGACTCAGCTGCTTAGGCTCCCTGCCTCTTGTGATCTGGGAGATCCCATCAGCCGCCCCAGGCCTACAGAGTGAATTACATCAGGCCAGAGAATGAGTCTACACCACCTTGCTGTGGGACTGAAGTGACTCACCTGGCCGGCTTCAGGGTGTTGCCAGCCATAGGTTGGATTCTAAGGAAACAAACGGTCCTTCCTCTAGTGCTGAGGCTCACAGCAGGCAGGACTGAAAGAAGTCAGGGGCATAGTTCTGAAGGAATGAGTGTAGAGTGAGAAGGTAGTTCTGACCAGGTCTTGGGAAGGTAAGATGAGCTGTGGCAGCGGTGGCAGACATACGGCATGTGTGCCAAAGCAGGCACATAGAGCCACCCCAGCATCCAAGCATGCGGTATTCAGGTTTAACTGCAGTGTTGGCACTTGGCAATAAATAAGTGGGCTTTGCGTTGCAGTTTGAGCACTCAGTCTAAAAGGTTTGCTGTTGCTAACTAGGGTCATCACAGTCATATAGGCACAAGAGATGGCAAGTGTCTGCCATCAGATGTCCACTGTCACAGAGCACCCAGACGGTATCAGCCTGGGTTCACACAGTGCTCTGTGTGTCTCAGCAGTCACCTGGGCCACCCACCACATCACTTCTTCATCTGTTTCCTTCCAGTCATGGACACACAACATCCAGCGAGAGAAAGAGTTTCTGCGGAAGCTGGTGAAGGCGCGTGTGATCACTGACCTGAGCAGTGGCATCTGAGTGGGCCCAGCACTAGGCCACAGAGGCCCAGGCACCACCAGAGCAAGCAGCAGTCACCTGCACAGGTCTGAAGACCCAGAGAAAGACAGTGCCAAGGGGCCCCAGAGGCAGCAAGGCCTTGGCAGGGCATCCAGAGAGGTACCTGCTCTGAGGCCAGCCTGAGAGATCAGCACGCAGCTTCTCTCCACCTGGATCCGTGAAGCCAGAGGGCCAGGGAGCCACAGGCTGTGCCCAGCAGGCCCAGCATGCAGGAGGTGGGACATTAGGCAGTGAGGACGCTGCCAGAATCATTTCTCCAATCAGTGTTTGGTGTATTATCATTTTGTGACCTTGGGTGGGGGGAAGGGAGGGATAATTTATTTTTGAATAAGGTTGGAGATGTCATTTGGTCCACTTGCCATGCAGAAAGAGGCCCACTAGAGGGCCCATCAGGCCACAGAACCGGTAAGCTCCCTGGAGAATGGGAGTGCCATGCTCAGCCTGTGCCCTACTCTGGGGCTACAGAGAGGTGGCAGCATCTCATTATAGCCCCCTCCAACTCATGGCATTCTTTGGCCTTTCTTGGGAAGAAAATGGGATATTTCTATTCACCAGCCCTCAGCCTTCCTGCCTGGAAGCCCTGGGGTCATCTCTTCAAAGCCAACAAGATAGCGCCTGGGCTAAAGCAGAGAGAACTTTAAAGGAAGGGAGGTCTGGCCCAGCCTATTGGGAAGAGCTCCCCTTTCCAGCTGCACCTGAGCTACAGGACAGTTCCCCGCCTGGACTGACCAGCCTGTCAGATGTTCTGGGTTTCTGTAATGGAACTGCCAGGTCCTTGGGTTTGCCTTTAGCCTGGACCAGAGGGAAGTCTAGGCCCAAGGACCTTGTGCTGGCTGTGGCAGGAAGCCCTCATGGAAGCAATAAAGCTCTTCCCAGAACCTGGCCTCCTTTTGCCTTTAGCAACTATGCCAAACCCAAGAGTCTTCTCTCCAGCCCACCATGTCCCTTTCATTTCTTCAGAGGTCTCTGGTGTTTCCCCTGGCCTCCACAGCCCCATATCCTCTTTGCCCTGAAAGAAACAGACCAGCAGTAGCACCTGGTAAGGCCCAGCAAAGGCCCAGACTTTTTCCACTCCTGATACCCTGGCATGTCATCCCCCACCAGAAGATGGGAAGGCATGCAACCCAGCTCTGGGTATCTCCTGAGGAACTTTAGAAAGGGCATTTCCCCACCACCTGACACCCTAAGAACCTTAGAATCAGATCCCTGTCTTCCCCAACACCCCCAACTGGTTTGAGAATAGGCATATTCACACCTGCATCTGAGTCTATGAAGAGAGCCTGCTGCCTGACACTGTCAGGGTGGCAGTAAGTGGGAGGGCCGGCCACTGCACCATCCTGGTCTGCCTCAATTCAAGAGTACAGGTGGCCCAAGCATTTTATTGGTGAGACCCCTGAGGACAGAATCCTGGCCATCCAAGGACAATTTCCCACATGCCCTCTTTACTGCTGTATTCTGTCATCAAGCAGAAGCCTCTGCTGAGAGGAAACAAGGCCCTGACTAAGGGCAGGGAAGCCCGCAAGCACCCCTACACTCTGCTGGCTACAGGGTTCCTGATAATGTGCTGCTCTGGAGCCCCTGAGTGGTGCTCACTGGTGTTTTGCAGGGCCTAGGTGCCATGCCTGTAAGTGGTGACCTGGGCCAAAAAAGTACAAGGGAAGCTGCCCCAACTGGGCAGCAGTTATGGGAGGCAGCAAAGAGCAAACTTCATGGCTTCACCTCCTGTCCCATGGGGGCCTGTGGAGCTTGCAAACATCCCCCAGCAGCAGCAGCAGCAGCATTCAGTTTGCATCACTGCATGGAACTCCCTCACAAGAACTGTGGTTCTGAGCGCTGGCTCTATGCCAGAATCACCCGTGCAAATCTGGAAAACTGCACCTGCACACCCTGTAATTCTGATTCAGATCTGGGGTGGGGCCCGGATGTGGGTAGTTCTTAAAGGTCCACAGTGACTCTGGTGCATAGCTTGTACAGCTGGTCCGTACATGTTCCCTGCACCCTCATCCCCGCCCACAACCTCCATTGTGTGTCATTTGATCAACTGATTCAAAGATTGCCATAACCAGCCCACTTGTCTCCGTTTTGCTCCAGGCTACAAATTCAGCTGCTTCCTGATTTCCACTTAGGAAAATCCACAGCCCTTTCCAACTACATCTCCAGCAAGTTCCTGCCCCTGCCAGGGAGCCCTGCTTCCCAGAATCCTTCCCCTGCTAAGAGCACACCTTTGTGCATCCTACCTTCACCCCATCTGAATAGGCACCGAGTTTTCAAAAGGGTGGGGTGGGGCTGGGCCTGTGTGGCCCCTATCTCCCCCACAACCTTGCTCAAGCTTCTTTCTCTCCTCAGCAACCTCCTAGGGAGAGGGTTTGGTGAGAGCTGTCTTGCCACCTCTCCTGGGTTTCCTGTCTCCAAACCATCCTTCCCACTGCAGATAGTCATCCTGGAAAATGCATCTCTGACCCCACCTTTCTGCTGAGAACCCTTCAGTGGTCCCTGGCATCTTTGGGGTAAAAGCCAGGCACTTCAGCCTGAGTTTTCCAGCCATGTTACCACCCAACCCCAGCCCACTGGCCCAACTGCCATAATTAGGCAACAGAATTGCCACCTTTCCCTCCTATTCAAAGCCTCAGCTCCTATTTTCCTGCTCCGTGTGACCCTCCCCTTCAACTGTCACACCCACCTCCTCCCTCACTGCAATGGCTGTGCCGGGGACCAAGGTGTTTGCCCCAGCCTCTCTCCTGTCCAGACAGCTCCGGAGGTGAGCGGCGGGAAGACTCGCTGCCCCAAAGTAGGTGAACAATCTGTTGAGAGAGAGAAACTAGCTGCAGGTTCCGCCAGCCAAGACCCCCTGCGGTGCACGCCTAGTGCCCGCGGCCGAGGCCAGGACCCGCCTGTCCCGCCCTCGCTCGCTCCCTCCCGCCCTCGGCCCGGCCTCCAGCTCCCCAGTTCGCGTGTCTGCAGACTCCAAACTCTCAGTTTCCGTGCCTCTCAGCCGCCTGCCTTCTCCACTCTTTTCCTCCGGGGGTCTCTCCCAGCGTCTACCCCCGGCCTTGGGGGACACAGCAGAGCCAGTGGGGACCTAATCCAAGGGGAGAGCGGCCAGGTGAGCCCAGAAAGGTGGGGCGGGGCGGGGGCGCTCTGGGCCCCACCCCGGGATCCGGTGACGCCGGGGCTGGAATTTGACACCGGACGGCGGGCAGCAGGCTGCTGAGGGATGGAGTGGGGCTCGGCCCCCAGACACGGCCCGCGGGCTCCGCCAGCAGCAAGTCCCTTGGGCCCCAGTCCTTGCTTCGACGGGGGCTCAGAGGCCGACATCCGAGGTAAGCCCGCCCACGTGCCCATCCCTGGTCCCAGCCCTGGAGGCACACTCCTGGGGCTGCGAGCAGAGGCAGGGCGGTCTTCACCCGTCCTCCCTTTCCCCAGCCCTCAGTGTAGCTCTCTGCCTCTCCCAGACGCTCCCGTCCTCTTGTCGTTTGTTGGAGTGTGGTAGTCCTGCAGGCCTGCGGTAATGTGAGGCTCCCCCTGCCGCTACAGGGCACAGACTGGCTGCCGAGGCCGCACTTCTGGCTAAAAGAGGTGCTGCCAGGTGCACAGCCCTGGGCATGAGCTGTGGGCAAAAGCCCAGCACTAGTCCCAGGAAAGGTGCCTAGAAGAACACAGTGCAAGACCCCAGTGGTGAGTAGTGGCCTGGTGGATCAGGGTGGCAAGGGCTGGGTGACCCAGTAGCCCAGACAGTAAGGAGGGAGAGACACTGCCTGAGCTGCCCTCAAGGGACCTGCTCCTGGGCTCCCTCTAGTGCAGAGGCCTTCATAGCTGCTTTGCCTCCTGGCTTTCCCTCCATCTGTGGAAAGTCACTGGCCTGGCCCGAAGGGCTCTGCATCCAGCTCACCAGCAGGCATGCACCAGGTTCTGAATGCCCTCTTCCTAGAGGGAAAGCCTGGGGGATGTGTCCTATAGCTGTGCAGGCATTTTGTGCTAGGTGAAGGGGGTTAGGATGACTGCTGCGACTCAAGAAAAGACTGGCTAATGAGGGTTCTAGAAAGTTCTGGGGCCCCAGACGGGTGTTCAGGAGTGCCCGCCAGGGTTGGAGGGTAGGCTCTCAAAGGCTGGTACCACTTGGGCGGGCAGGCTGGGATGAGGAAGGGTGGCTCATGAGGGAAACCTCTAAGAGCAAAGCAGGGGGTTGAAGGGGGCAGACCTGGGCCAGCGCTCAGAGACCAGACTGGTGTGGTGGATTGGCTGGCCCTTCTGGGAATGCTCAGACCTGAGTGCACAGTTCTGAGAAAGCCCACCTTCCACCCTGTTTGAGTCTGCAGGCTTGGCAGACTCTGCCCCCTGGTGGCATAGGCCTGTTATTTTCAGAAGGCCCATCAGCCCCCACCATCTGCCCTCTCCTGAGGGCTATCTGTGGTCAGAAGAGATAATCAGCAGGCTTTGGGTCCAGAACAGAGATCACAGAGGAGCAAGGTGCAGTGACACTGAGTGGGCAACGCAGACTGTGACGTGAGCCTCACTATTGACCAACACACTAATTCTTCTCCAGGCCAAAGCCTGCTCCCCTGTGGCATGGAGTAAAGGCCATCTGTATGACTCTAGCCTGTGTTCTTAGACAATCAGTCTCTGAGCTTCTCTGAACCTCATTTGCTCATCTGGAAAAAGGAGATCAAACCATTTAGTTCATGGAGCTGTGAAAAAAAAATAGCTGCATAGTATCTAACACAGTAAGGTTCTCAATGCAGCTACTTCTCCTAGACTGAGTTGTGCTACCCGACCCCCTTGTGGTGTGGAGAAAATTGGGTGGAAAGATGACCTCCCCAAAAGATAATTCATCTTTCAGTTTGCAAGCTGCCTCAAGAGGAGGGTGGGGGAACAGGTCAACAAAGGCTGATGGGAGCTCCTGGTGTTGATAGAGATGGAACTTGAACTTGGAGGCCCTACTGTGCTGCTCCACCACACCTGGCCTAAGCAACAGGTGAGTCATTGCCCCAGACTCCAGACTGTACCTGAGGAAGGGTGACTTGAGCTGAGGGAAAAGCAGGACTTGGCCTGCGTAGGGGTCAGATGTAGAAGGAGAAATAGTCAAAGAGAGAGGAATCAGGCACATGGCAGAAGATTTCTGCAGATGGTCAATGCCCTCCGCCGATTTTTCCCCTAGGCTCCTAGAGACAGCAAATCTGATGTTCTTTAATTTAAGCCCTTCCTGACACCACTCCTCCCCACCCCCAACTAGTAGCCCCAAACCTCTCTGATCTCAGCCAAGGACAGGCCAGCCCTGAGTGCCCCCGGCCCCATGCAGCCAATGAGGGTGCCCTCTTCCTTCCTGAGCCTCCACTTGTCTTTCTGCACAGCCAGCCCTGTGGCCAACACTGGCCGCTCTAGCCCTCCTCAGCAGCGTCACCGAGTCTTCTGTGGGCCCCGCATCCCGCAGTCCAGCCACCCACGAAGAGCCCGGACTAGTGCGGGCGCCCCGCACCACCCACCTGCCGGGTAGGTGAGAGTGCGAGGGGCGGGACAAGGGCGGGCTGCCCCGGGACACCGCATGTGACCTTATCTCATTCCAGGTGGACGCCTGGCCCATCTGTGCGGTGAAAGAACCCGCCGGCCACCTTCGCAACCTCCCCGGCCTACGCCCCCTCCCTCATCCCCAACCCTTCCTGCTTCGCCCCGCGGAGGCCGCATGGTGCGCGCAGGGGCCCGAGGCAGCCGTGCACGGGACTTGGGGGGTCGGGGCTGCCGCCTGCGCTCGCAGCTGGTGCCAGTGCGTGCCCTGGGCCTGGGCCACAGCTCCGACGAGCTGGTGCGTTTCCGCTTCTGCAGTGGTTCCTGTCGTCATGCGCGCTCTCCACACGACCTCAGCCTGGCCAACTTGCTGGGGGCCGGGGCCCTTCGGCCACCCCCAGGCTCCCGACCGGTTACGCAGCCCTGCTGCCGGCCCACTCACTATGAAGCCGTCTCCTTCATGGACGTCAACAGCACCTGGAGGACCGTGGACCGCCTCTCAGCAACCGCCTGCGGCTGCCTAGGCTGAGAGCTCTCCCCAAGAGTTTGTGAACCTGGCTTCTCCATACACTTCTTCCTGCCTGGCTGGGGGCCCTGAGTCTGCAATGGAAGCCTTGGAGCTGAGGTCCCAGCCCGGTGGGTGATGGTCACGGCCCTGGAAAGGTAGAAGGACTACTGGACTGACCAGAAGCTTCAAGGTGCTCACCCTGGAGCCACAACCCTACAGAAATCAGAGACCTCAGTTCTGAGACTTTCACTTGCACCTCTCACAGACTCTGGGACCGGCCAGGCTGGGGGCCGGAGACACCTCTAGAGAACACAGCAGTGGCTCAGGCCCTGGGTGGATGGCATTGGAGGACACACATTGTAGTCCTTGGCAGAAAGTACCTGTGCTGGAGATGGCCTTATCCTCACCAATGGGAGCTGGATCCCTATTTATTATTTCTAAGTTATTTATTTACTTCAGTGGTTTGTCAGATTATTTCCTGGGCAGTGGAGATGGGTAAAAGCCTGGTTGGAGACGCACCCTCGTCTGAGTACTCACACACTTTACACTGACTCAACATTCATAGGCTGGCCTGCATCTCCCGCTGCTTGTTCTTTCCCAGCAGCTCCAGGATGGGAGATGTGGAAGCTTGGGCAGAATGGGCAGTAGAGTGTAATCATACCTCCTACACGGCCCTGGACAGTGAGCCCTGGGTTACTGTTGGGGTAGGGGAGGACCGGAACACTTCTGTGCAGAAAGCCTCAGCCTGTGACTAACGGCACTGTGAAGCCCCTGCTTAGTAGGGTAAGACAGAAAACCACACATCATGTCACCCCACTGTTGTTGATCAGTGTCCTGCTGCCCAGAGAACTGATTTGAAGCCACCCTGACAGGTATACACACTCCTCCACCTGCAGATGGTCCAGCACAAGCTCACTACCTTCGTTCCATGAAGCAGCCTAGGGCAAGAGAACATCTGAAAAAAAAAAAGGCTGAAGGTGAGAAGAGGTTGCACTGAGATGCTGGTTTGGGGAAACACAGCACAGAGCTTCACAGGGCTCTGAAGGCAGGAAAGGACCCAGGAACGCAGAGAATCTGCATTTAGGGTGATGGATAAGGATATTCATTTATTCATCCAACAAAGTTTATTTACTATTAATCAATTATGTTAGCTACTGGGTAGACACTAAGGATATGCAAGTGAAAGAGACATAATCCCTGTCCTTAAGAAGCTTAAATCAAGAGAGAGACAATAAATAAGTAATTACATATATAATTATTTCAATTCCATTTGGCAAGTGGTATTTAAAAAAATAAAAACATTGGCTCAGTGGCTTAAGCACCTGCCCTGGCAGGTGCGAGGTTGTGAGTTCACTCACCAGTGCCGCAAAAAAAAAAAAAAAAAAAAAAAAAAAAAAAAAAAAAAAAAAAAAAAAAAAAAAAAAAAAAAAAAAAAAAAAAAAAAAAAAAAAAAAAAATCTTAGAAATAAATAAATAAATACAGGAAGCACCAAGCAGGGTGGCACCTATAATCCCAGCATCCTGGGAGGCTAAGGCAGGAATATCCCAGGTTCAAGCACAGCCTGGGCAACTTAGTGACTTAGACAGACGGTGTCTCACAAAAAAAAAAAAATAAATAAATAAGTAAACAAATAAATAAAAATACTTTACAAAGGGATGGGACTATAGCTCAAAGCAGAGGTTTTGGGTCCAATTTCCAATAGCGTGTGTGCACACATACACACACACACACACAGAAGCTAAGAGGTACATACTTTCATTAGGTGGCCTCTCATACTGTCCCCAAGTCATCTCCAAAAGATCAATGGAGTCTCCTGAACTTCTTTGCCTTTCCTTTGAAATCATGTTTCCCAGGCCCTAGGCATTTATACTGAGATTTTCCTTCTTTTGTAGTAAGCCAGGGATGTGTGTTTGGAAAAGGCACTGTATCTAAGGGATTGCAGGACATCCAGAGGGAGTGTCAGGAGATAGTGGGTGTCTCAGTTACTTTTCCCTCGTTGCTGAGACAAAACACCTGACACCCAAAATTAGGGAAGGAAAGGTTTATCTAGTTTTTGGAGGTTTCAGTCCACAATCAGCTGGCTCCAAGGCAGGGTGGCATGGCACTGGGGCAGCACTTCAAGGCAGCAGCCAAGCAAAAGCAGCCAGAGTAAAAGGGGGCAAGAGCAAGCCTCTTCTTCTCCCTTATATTGTATACAGCACACACACCTCCACCCAGGGTGGGTGTAGCATTCACAAATCTCCTTGCCTTCCTTTGCACAGGATGAGGATATTTACAAAGTCAGAACCCTGGCTCCCTGCTGAGTCTCTCAGTTAAACTTCTGACCTCAAATTGACACAATGAAAAAGTAACTGCTTGTGCTCTATACCCCAGGATGTAGAGCAGCTGAGTTACTTAATTAAGCTTCTAGACTTCTCAAGTTGACACAATGTATAAACCCTAACAGTGGGTTATGCTGGTCTGAAGCTGAGGAGTCTGGGTAAAATAGATTTGAGAGTCCTCCCTGCAGAAGCTGCAGCCTAACCTAGGAGAGAGACAGGGTTGACAGAGGGATCAAGATATTTAACACTGTTGATAGCAACTCTTTCCTGCATGCTGCCTGCTTTGCTGAGGTGGCCTTTCATCCAGACTGTTGGGGACCCACAAGAGCTCTGAGGGCTGGGCCCATTTGGGTTAAAAATGTGAACTGTGCTTGTGCTCCCCCTCTTCTGCATTTACACAGTTCTAGGTCCCCCAAAACTTTGATCCTATTTTATCCTCAAATATTCCCTTGACCCCTCTCTTTCCTTCCAAACTAATCCAGGATTCTCAGTTTCTACATAACAGCCCAAAGGAAATAGCATCAGTGTCATACAGTTCACAGAGGGCTGGTTGGGGGTTGGTGGGAACATTTTATTAATTCTGGAAGCATTTGGGGCAAGCAGCAACCTCCTGGGAAAATCTGAAGCCCAGCCTGGCTCTCACACCCTTGAGGTCCTGAAACCTTCCAGATCCTGCCACTGCTGCTCTCGGAGTTGCTTGGAGGAGACAGAGGCCATCTCTGAGGGTGCTTATTGAAAGAGTCCAGGCAAGTGCTGACTCTCAACCCTCCTCAAATTACCAGACCTTCAGGAGGAGGCCCACCTAACTTCAAGTTTTATTCTGGGCCCCACAGAACTTGTCCAAGTATCTCCCAAAATCCTAGAGGAAACTACAACTCCTACAGAAAGAACACATTCCCACAAGAAGTTGCCCCAGTTTGTAAACCAAAATAATCCCAGGCTGGGCGTAGTGGCACATGCCTATAATCCCAGCATGTGGGAGGTAGAGGCAGGAGGATCACTGTGAGTTGGAGGCCAGCGTGGGCTACAGCATGAATTCAAGGCCATCCTGGGCTACATAGTGAGACCCTGTCTCAAAAAAACAAAAAACAAAACAAACCAATCCAAGTCTCCCTCAAAAGGGAAACAAATGAACAAACAAAACTATTTTTTTGAAGGAAAACAGACTGAGAACTGCATCTGTTTACAATTTTGCAGCGGTAATCTGTCACATGATCACCCCAGGCAACACACTAGATAGAGTTCCTAGAGCTGAGGGGACCTCTGGTACTTCCCTTTCTGGCTCTGGTCTTTGGTGCACCTTCACAAAACCACACTGCCCCTTGAGTACCCTTCCCAGAACTGGAGAATGTCTCCAAAGGGGTATCAGGTCACAGACCTTTACAAGACAGAAAATTATAGGTAGCCTTGAAATGACAATCTTCCACCTCCAGGGAATACCTCAGGCTTTCCTCTAGGTTCATTTTATCTAGGATATGTGGTTCCAGGTTCCATGTATCCCCCCGACCCACAGCTACCTAATTTACTAAATGCCCCTGGCAGTGACTTTCCATATTTCTTTTCCAGGGATTTCTATCTTGTCTTTTGGCCAGAGGTCCCAGTGATGTTGTGCATGTGGACTAGCTGGCTAACTGAGATCTCATCTTCAAGGGAGAGGCTGGGAAAGAAGTTGAGCGATCAGAGAAAAGATTCAGGAGAATTAGTGCCATGTGATCATACCTTTGTTGTTCATGGAAGTAGAGCTTAATCTTATGGAGTTCTTTTAGAATATAATGAAAGCTATAGACCAAATCAAATGAAGCCAACCCTACCAAAATAACGGAAAGGTCACTGATGTCTAAATCTGGTAAACAACTGTGGGGGCACAGGGTTCTGAAGCTCATTCAGAGGCCTCTTTGGAGTCAATGGGCCCATGCTGTGATGCCCTATTCTAGGTACTATGATCAATACCCTGCTGTGGCTGGATTGATTCCTCTAGCTGTGCTCAAGCTCCAATATCAGGGTTTTATGTCTCAATTATTTACACTTCCTATTCCTCAACCTTTTTCTATCTCATATCTCCTTGCCATCTGTACTTCTACTGGCTCGAATATATGCCATCATTAAAAAATGCTGCAATTGATAGAGAGACAGTGACAGAGACAGACAGAGAGACCTGCTTTGCTTTCACCACTCCTTCACTAGAAGAGCTTTTGCTGGGGTCATCAAGGCCTTATCATTGCTAAATTTAAAGGCTACTTTTCATCCTTTAGTCCTTTAAATTCCCAGAAGCACTTAGTTTTGTCAACCCTCCTTGAGAATCTGTCTTCCCATGACTCTCTTGATCCCTTGCTTGCTTGGTTTCCACTCCTCCTGCTGCTCATTCTGACTACTTTTGGGTTCCTCTTCCTCTCCCTGGCCCTTTTTTTGTGGGGAGGGGTGTTAGAGATTGAACCCAGGGCCTTCGCTTTGAGCTACATTCCTCGCCAGCTTGAAAACTTTTTTGAGAGAGGATCTTGCGAAGTCAATGAGTTGCCTGAGTTGGGCTCAAGCTTATGATTCTCTTGCCTCAGCCTCCCAGAGTGCTGGGATTACAGGTGTGTGCCACCACATCTGGCTCTCTTTGCCTCTTAGTGTTGTTCCTTGAGGATCTGAAATCAGCTTTCTCCCTTCCCTCACCCTCTCTCTCTGTAAAGTTACCACCTCCCAAGGTTTTAGTTATCACCTCCATGCTAACTCACTCATTTTATCTCCATTCTAGGCCTTTCTCCTGAACCTGAGTCTAATTTCAATATGCCTACCCAAATACCCTTGGAAACCTCAAGCTTCATATGTCTGTCCTGATGTTTTCAGTTTGCTCCTTCAAATCCGCTCCCCATACTTCTCCACCCTGGTCTGTGTCCCACATCAATAAGCTTCCCTGCTCTCCAACGTCCAAACCACTTCCAGTGTTCCTTCCTTCACGAATGTATCAACCTCTACCTAGTGATGCAAGGCAAAAATTTGGGCAACACCAACATTTATCTAACTAGTCACCAAATCCTTGGATCTTACAGGTCCATCCCTTTTCTCTATTCCTAATGCCATTCTGTTGAAGCTTTCATAGCTTTTTGGATCGTTTATTGCAGTCTGTCTCTCTCTAATCAATTTCAACTCCACAGCCAGAGAAGTCTCCAGTCTCTTAACAGAACACTACCCCTAGCTCTCATGCATTGGGCTACCTGTGAGGTTTCAGAGATCAGTGAGAAACATGTTCTGCCAACAAAGAAACCACTGCTAGATGTGGACATGAGGGTAA
>RJWM01018465.1:0-40967 GCA_004363535.1 Dasyprocta punctata
GGTGTTTGGCCCTGCTGGCTTCCTGGACTGCTTGGGGCAGAAACCACTTGTGCTTCCTGCCTACCCTGCTATAGCAGAGTCCACAACCATGAACCCCTCCCATGGCCCAGTCTTCAGTCCTTCCTTTAGAAAATTTGTCGCTGAGTCTGTACAAGGATGTGTCCCTGACTCTGGTCTGGTCTGGTGTTTTGCCTCTTGCCTGGGTCCAAGGGTTCCAGGATTTGAGATACCAGAATCTGGGACAAGGAGAGCAAAGGTGCAGGATGACCTCACCCCCTTTCAAGCTCAGGAGCCCTGAAAGCAGCAAGTGCAGTATCCCTAGTCTTCTATCTCTGATCCCAACATGAGGCTCCACATACATCCTCCTCAGGGACAAAGGACCAATAGGAACGTCCATTAAGGCTGAATGTGTGTGTATGTGTGCGCCTGTGTGCAGGTGTGCAGGTGTGGTCCCCAAAAAGCGTCAACAAGCTCTGAATGCCCCCTGCTGTTTCAGTCTTTCTTTCTTTTTCTCTCTTTCTCTCCCACTCTCCCCTCTCTCTCCCTCCCTCTCTTCTTCCCTCCCTCCCTCCGTATGTCTCTCTGTTTCTCTTTCCACTTCCACCTCCTCTTACTAACCACACACCATTAAGACAATAAGTGTTACAAGGAGAAAGATTGTCTCAGGCATTAGGACTCCCTCAAGCCAGTCTGGGTCAGACTGGGTCTTCCCTTCCCCCTGCTCTCCCTCCCTGCTTCCCCCTTCTTAGGAACACACTCTGGGTCCTCAGACCTTGTGTTTGCCAGCCAAGCTTTATTCTTCAGATCTTCTCCAATTACTGCAGATCCCAAATTGAACTTCAAACCTAATGCCCTGGAAAGTGGGCCTTGAAAACCAGGCAAGACTTGGAGCCCCATTTGAGTTTCACCAAATGCTGCAGGTGCGAACAAGGGCCAAGTTCCACCCACAGGCAGTGACTCAGCCTGGTGGAGCCACACAAGGCCCTTACAAACCCTAAGGTGGAGCAATGGCTTTGAGTGGAGGCCTGGGAGCAGGGTTACCCTGGTGTGAGACAGCTTGCAAGAGCAGGAAAAGGAAACTGCTTGCTGATTGTGCCCTGTATGGACCACTGACAGCCATTTTTTCTGCTAAAACGGAGCAGATAGGATCCTGGGTTATCTCTGGGTCACGTGTGCAGGCTCCAGGGGTAGCAAAAGTGACAAAATAAAACTTAACAAAGCCTCCATCCACTGCACATCGTTCCAGATCATTAGCTCTCTATTTCTCATGTGTGTATTACCCACATATACACACACAGCACATCGTTCCAGATCATTAGCTCTCTATTTCTCATGTGTGTATTACCCACATATACATCACACACATATGTATATTACACATGTATGTATATTTATGCTTTTATTAAAATATGGTCATAATGTAAGTACTGTTTAATAACCTGCTCTAAAGAGCTGAAAGATTAAAAACTGCAACCTGCAACTCTGGGAAACACATCGCCTCTCAAATCAAGGCAAACTAATGACTTTTTCAGACAAAAACAAGACAAAACAAACACCCTATGAAATTTGTCACCAGCAGACACTTATTACAAGAAATGTGAATGTAAGTTCCTTAGGTCGAAGGGAAATTATACTAGAATGAAACTTAGAAGTATACGAATGAATAAATGCACTAACTACAGGGAGTACAAAAGATGATCTTTTTCACTGTTAGTAATTGTTTAGACTGAGGGTGGTCTACCAAGGACAGCACCCTCCTCAATGAGACTCCCACAGTTGTTTGACCCATGAGTATTCTCAATTTCTTTGTGAACAAGCTGCAGTTTGCACTGAAAGATGCTGGAACAGAAGAGCCCACTGTTCACTCCTTCCCGGCTCACGTTTGCATTTCAGTCTGGTGGGGAAAACTCAAAATCAACTTGCTCAGGTATGCTCCTGGTCAGAGGATGCCCCGCTGAGACTTTGTACCTGTGCTACAGCTGAGAGCAGCAGGGGCCAGTGGTCTGAGAATGCACCAGCAAGCAGCCCAGCAAAACAGATGTTTCCTTGCTGCGAATGCTATCCGTTCCATCTTGGCAACTTTCTGGAGGCTCAGCAAAACGTTGCCACTGGTTGTCAGTTTTCCACCAGGCCATCTATTTCATGAGCTTCTGATGTAGCCTCCTCAGCCAGGCTGGGAGAGGGCAGAGCCTGCTGTCTCTGCCTCTTCTTGTGGCTGAGGATCGCAAGATCCTCAGGGCATTAGATGCCTAGGCTAGAGGAGCAGCACTGGTGGACAAGGAAGTGTCATCCAGAGCCCCCGTTTCCTCCTCCAGGCTGGGCTAGTGGGAGGGCAGGAGCTGACCCCTGGGAGTCTAGGGGTGTGCGCCAGTGACCCACCCCACCCTCACTCCATCCCCCACTGCACCTCTGGCCCCTGCCCTGACCTAGGAGCCAAGGAAGAGCAACAGTATCTTCAGTGCAGGGTCCTCTGTCTTCTTTCTACTTCGTGCTTGTTTTTCTTCATCCTTGAGCTGTGAGCTTAGTGACTATTTCTTTTCTCCTTCTATTAGTTTCTTATTGCTGCTGCCACAAATCATTAAAATTCCCTATGTTCACAGGCAGGAAACTATGAAAAAGGAAGAAGCATCCCTTTCATTTCTTCACAGGTTATTGATTACCATTCTCTGCTGCAGTCTGCAGTACCTGCTTCAGCTCTCCAATATGGAAGTACTGTCTTGTTTTCTCTTGAAATAAACATCTTGGAAAAGAAATAATGCATTCTTTTGCTGCTCATTTCTTGGTTTCTATTTCTGCACCTCCCCCAAAACAGATTAGTTTTCTTGGTTTCAATTTCTGCACCTCCCTTACTTCAGATTAGTCAAGTCCATCAATGCTTTTGCACTTCCACTTGAATTTTGGAATAATTCATCTCCCTCTACCCTCTGCAGAGCTTCTGCAAGACTTGCAAGAGGCAAGACTCCCCCAGCTGGAAGGTGCCTCAGCTGCCTGCTGCACTGGCACATGGGAAAGCCTGCTTCAGGGTCATCAAGGTTTCCTTCAACCAGAGCTTCATTTGCACAGTGGAACACAGCACAGACATTTGTGAGGCCACAAACAAAAACTGGGAGGCTGAATCTGAACCAGGTCAGCAAGGCCTTCTTGTTTGCCACAGTACTGTAACTCACTGGCTGCACAACTTCTTGGTGAACATGGGGTGGATCTCAGATTGGCAGTTGAACTCCCACCTCCTGGAGAGCAACCTTCCAGGTGTAGCAGATGGAGCTGGTGACTTCAGGCACATTTGTTTCATTCTAATCTTTGTACACAAAGCAGATACTCTACTGTGGACAGCACTCTCCTTAATCAGACATGCACAGTAGCCTGGGTCATAAATTCCTTTTTAAGCAAACCACAGTTTGCACTCCAAGATGCTGGAACTGGGTATCCCACTGTTGAAGATCCCACTATTGATGCCTTCCCAGGTCATGTTGCATCTGAGTCCAGATGGGAAACCCAAAATCAGACTTGTCTTGGTACAGGCTCCTGGTCTGAGGAATCCCTGCTGGGCCTTTGAAACTCTGTTACAACCCAAAGCAGCAGGCATCCAGTGGTCCAAGAAAACATAAGCAAGGAGCCTAGCAAAGCAGATGTTTCTTTTCTTTTTCTTTTTTTTTTTTTTTTAGATACAAACATAGATTTTATCAAGGGCTGCTCAATTCTCCAGTGAAGATCTTTCATTACAAAACAGTTTCCACACAACTGCAAGTTTAAGGGATTAGAATGGTCCTCTGATAAGAAAAGATGTGAGAAATACCTGACCAGGCTAAAACATATAATACCTCTAGGGAGTCAACTTTCCAGCATGCTATAGAGGAAGCCTACTGCATTTCCTTTAAATGAAACCAGGCAGTGACAACTAGCACTGTGCAACGCCACTCCTGGGACTAGAAGCCGCCATCCCAGGGTGAGGAGGAGTGAGGGGGTGGGTGACAGGGACAAGGACTGGGAAGGGCCCGCCTCCAGCCTCTGGGAGGAAAGGAATAGATCTGGACAACCCTGTACCCTGCATGTACCCTGTGCTGTGCCACTAATCTGTGTTCACCCTGGGGCATTGGAGATGAAGGGGTATTGGTGAGGAACACTCAAGACTTCTGGTTTACTTTCTAGCTTTTATTCATATTTTGTGCTTTAAAAGCTTGGAGACTGAAGGTTTTACTTAAATTCCAGAATCAGTAGTACCTTCTGATAGGGTGGGAGCAGGGAGGAATCCCACCAATAGGTTCCTGGCAGAGAGGAAGGGAAGGATGGAATCTTAGTTTGTTGTAGGAAATACTCTGTCTTAGGATATAACTAAGGTTTGCAGTAATGCGAAAAGCACATGGTACAAGGAAACATATACAGAGCAAGCTACTTGATCTGTGTGCAACACAATCAAAAAAGAATTCAAGTCATAATTCTTACCATTCCCATAATTGTCTCACTCAGAGATGATAAAATTCATTCATTTCTGTGAAACTTCAGAAGTGATGCAATATATCAATGATTAGGCAAAAAGTTACAATATACTGTGGCCATGATATACCACAGGGCTATGTTTAGTCCACATACATTTTCATTTACAGTTGCCAAGAAAGATCAGCCTTTTAAATATATTATACTGATGAGGTTTGCTTTGCAGTTTTTCTGTATTTAAAACGTGTAGCAGAACAGTGCCGCCCTGCAGAGGCTCAGGCTGCTTCTACTGGGCACTGGCGCTGCTGAGGAGGCTGTGCATGGTGTAAGCATTGTTCTGCTTTTCTAGAGCTTTCTTTAGCTTTAGGTCCTCCAATTTTTTCCATAATTCTACCCATTCCAATTCATTGTTTTTCTCTCTTTGTCTCTCAGCCTTTTAGGAGCCAGGAAGGTCATCAAACAGCTGGCCATTCATTTCCATTGGGGTTTTCAGCACATTGTACACCAGTGCTACAATGGTCCAGTTCCAGTATTCTTTGGAAATTTTGTACAAACTGGTAAACATTATTGGCGGTATTTTATCAGGGTTCTCCTCAATCAAAGCAAGAATATATTCATTATTCCAGAAGTACAATGCCCTTTCTGCAACCTGAAATGAGAACTGGAGACACACTTGCATATCCGCTTAAAAAGTGGTTCCTCAATTTTTTTGAACTGTGCTGGCTGAATGACATCTAAGATTTCTTCACTTTCTTCTAAAAGCATCACCTCCTTCGGACTCCGTATTTCTGGACAAAATTTCAGCAATTCTTTGTTCACTGGTTCTGTCAGTGTTGTGTCTTTCTCCAGAAACTGTGCAACACGGTGTGCTAGCTGAGCATGAAACAAAGCTAATCCTTTCACAGTATGCATAGGAATAAGAACCTTCGTTAGAAATCCTTCATGTTCTGCTTTCAGTGGGAATGCAAAGCCGTCGGTAACAAGTTCTAAAATTTCAAGGAATTCAGTAACACCATTGAAACGTTCTCTTTCATACATAAACCCGAGGAAAACCTTAATTTGTTTTCTGATGAATGCTCTTAATCCAAGAAATTTCCCATAAATTCGATGCAGAACGGTCTTCAGGAAGTCACGTTCTCTGGAATCTTCACTATCAAAAAGCTCCAGGAGCTGTTGCACAAGTTTCGGATCAACGCATCGCCCTGAAATACTAGGCTGGAAATCAGGACTCTCCAAAAATCTCAAGAAGTCATACACCAGTTGTATGTGAGGCCAAGAGGCCTCAAGCATGAGTTCAATCTCTTCTGGATTAAAATCCGGATTATCACTAGGAAGAAGAATACGAAGATGTCAGCCCTGATCATTTTTACTATATCAGAATTCAACAATTACCCCACGATTCGTTGAAACACACTCAACCAGTTCATTCAGTGCTGCTCTTAATTTCTTTGCTCTTCAAGTCTGAAACAGAGCCAGGAAATTAAACAGCGCACAACACTGCTGCAACTTCTGGCAGAAAAAGCTCTTGCTCATTTGAGTGGCGTCTCTGAGCTGGGGCAGGGGCTGCAGCAGCCTGGCCGTCCTGTTTGAGGCACTGCGAGGAGCCCTGCGAGCGCTCCTGCCTCTGCGCCTTGAGCTCGGATTTCCGGGCCGAGCCGTCCACCCTCTCCAAGCCCAGATAGGTGCGCCCGCAGCCCAGGCCGGCGGCAACCACAACCACCGCGCCGCGGACCGGGCGAGCGGCGGCTCGGGCTTTCCCCGCACGGACAGCAGGGCTTAGGAGGAGGAGGAGGCGGGGAGAGGCGCACGGTCCCGCACCGCCCAGCCGGTCCCCGCCGCCCCACGGCGCCCCAGCGCAGCCTCCCCGCGTCCGTCCGGGCTCCAGGTCGCCGCCGCGCTTAGCGCCCCAGCCGGAGCGGGAAGGCCGGGGCCAAAGGGGAGCAGAAGCCGGGGACTCCGGTTGCGCGGGGCGGGCGACCGAGAGCCCAAGTCGGGCGGCCGCGGCGGGGGCGCCCCTCGTCCAGTCAGCGCCTCAGCGCCCGCCGGCAGCGCCGTCCGCCCGGCCCGGGGCCGCCTCCTGGCGCTGCCCTCGCGGGTCCGCCCGGAGCTCCGCCGCGGGGCCTCCGCTCCCCGGGACGGCGACCGCCCCAGATCAGACGCCTCCTCGCCGGGAAGGCTCTCCGTTCCCTCGGGGCAACGCTCTGGAGGCTGAGCCAAACCTCGGCCCTGATTTTCTGTTTCGCACAGGGGAGTGCATCTTAGGAGCCTCTGGTGTGGCCTCCTGCAGCCGGGCTGGGAGAGGGCGGCGCCGCCGTCTCAGCCTCTTCTCGCGGCTGAGGACCTGAAGGCCCTCAGGCCAAGGGAGCTGCGCTGGTGGAGTAAGAAGTGTCTTCCGCGGTCCGCTTTTCCTCCTGCAGGCTGAAATAGCGGGAGGGCGGGAGCTGAGTTCCTGGGAGTCCAGGGGTGTGGACCGTGACCCCCCCCTCACCCCATCCCCCGCTGTGTCTCAGGCCCCCGCCCGGACCTGGGAGCCTAGGAAGACACAGCTGCTGCAGTGCAGGGTCGCCGGCCTCCTGCTGTCCCTACCCGTTCCTCTGCTGGAAGTTTTGAAATAACAAATTCAAGTTTCTCAATGATCACTCTTTGAGAATGTGGTTCTTATTAGGTAAATGTCATATTTCTGTGTCTCCCCTTTACTGGCAGCGTTCCGCTAAGGTCCTTGGGATGTCTGCATGGTCTAAATTGATAATCCATGTTGTAGTCCTGATTTTGATATTTATGTGGTCTGTTTTCTTTGCTTGCAGTCTTGCTAAAGGCTTAGCAATTGTATTGCCCATTTCCATTTTTATTGATTTTTCTGTTACTCTGTTTTTATCATCGATTTTTGCTCTTATCTTGATTTCCCTCCTTCTTGTTGTTCTAGGCTTATTTTGTGTTTCTTCTCCGTTGTCGAGGTGGAGTCTTAGAGACTTATTCTTTTCTCTCATTCTGTTAGTTTCTTATTTCTAGTGCCCCAAATCATTAAAACTCCGATGTTCACGGGCAACCTATGTTGCCCTGTGGCTGAATAATGAATAGGTTTTTGTTTTTTCCAATTGTGTGATGGAGAATGCTTCCTAAGGAAACTATGCTAAAGGAAGAAGCATCCCTTTCATTTCTTCGATATTCAGAATAATACTTAGGTGTCAGAGTTTGTGTTCAGTTACTTCCCCTTTACTAGAACTGTCACAGCTCCCCAAGTAATTTGAGGACTCTGAGACTCTATTCCCTTTCTCCACCTTTGCCACCTGTTAAACTCCTCTCTCCTACCCTACCCCGAACCCCTTCAGAGTGACCTACACAGGTCACCCAGTCCCTTCAGCTGCAGGTCTGGGGAGGGTGCAGAGAGAAGGGCTGAGGAAATCTTGTCTTGGAGCGTCTGGAAAGAAGACACATTCTGGAGCTCTCCCAGTCTTGGCAAGAGGAAGGCTGGGTACACAAGGGTCAGAAATGGCAAGCAAGCACTCTCCAATCCAATGTGCATGGTGAAAACCAGAAACATCACAAGCCACATTCTGCCTCTTTCCTTTCAGGAAAAGGGGAGGAAGGCAGGTGGTTTGGAAGGGAGAAGGAATGAGGGATTGCAGGGAAAGCCAGTAGGGAAGGGGCAGGAGAGAGGAAAGAGGCAGAGAAGGACACAGGACTTTTAAATTGAGGCAGTGTTTCCTTCTCCCGTAGCAGACAGGATTGTGGTATAACTTTTTGTAGGTCCAAAATTCTTTATAATAAAAAATTGAATAATTTCTTTCTCTCATGGAAGTTTATAGGTAATGTCCTGGAATTTCATAGTTACAGGACACTGCCTTAGTTCTGGGGTGCTCCCTTCCCCCATAGTAACAACTGCAGTTAACCTCTTTGGAACCAACAGAAGCAGATGTCCAAAGCAGCTTTTGTTTCCTTGGCAGGGGAATTTAATTTTCCCAGCAGAACACTAGATTAGGTATCTGTTTTATTTGAACCTGAGGTTCTCCAGTCTCTTTGGCTGATTCTGTTCACCTCAGATTCTCTCCCATCTTGGCTGGACTGTGGTCCTAACCCGGAGCGGTTGTTAGAGAAGAACATGGCCCAGTGCCTCTGGGATCACATCCCAGTCTGGTCCCGGGCTGGGAAAATGGGTGGCTGGTCCTTCATGCCAAAAGAAAAAAGATTCTGGTCTAAGACACAAGCTAGCATCTAGCAATGCATTTACCTTTCTTTCCTTCTGAATATTATTACATCTGGAACTGTTCCTCAGTCTTTATCTGTCATGACCTTGCTATTATTAAAGAGGCTCCGTCTATTATTTTGCAGGATCCTTCCCTGTTCCTCTTTTCCTCCCTCTTTCTCTACCCCCTCCCCTCCTTCCTCATTAGTGCATGTTGGTAACACAGAAGAGTGATTTTCATTCTGGGAAACTGGTCTGTGCATATGACACCGCTTAATTATTTTCAATCCCAAAATTCTATGGTATAAAACAAACCTGTGATAATCACACATCCTGAGGGTGGGAAACACACACAGGGCAGTGGGGACAGCTTGTTCCTCCTCCATGGACCCTCAGCTGGGTTGCTGATGGCTGGGGCTGGAATCACCCAAAGGCACTCCTGGTTGTCTTTGGGTGATGGTGGACAGAAACAAATGGGTGGTGTCCTTAGCCCTCTCTAGCCTCTCCCCTCCCCTCCCTCTCTCCTGGATGCCTTTTGCCTGGCTTTCCTCTGGCCTGGACCTCACCCCTGCCTTCACTCCTACCTTGCCTCTCTTCTCACCCCTCTACTCCTACCTCAGCCCTGTCCTCTGGTTCTCACCTCGCCTGCTTCCCCTTCTCCTGGCTTCACTTCCCTTGCCAGTCATCTCTGCCCTGGCCTATCTTGCCCCCAGCCTCTCAGCTCACCTCACCTGCCTCTCCTTTCTAGAGTAGCACTGCTCTCCCCTTGCTTAAAAGTGCTGTTGGTAGCTGAGCTCTGGGGTCTCCACCTGTAATCTCTGGTAGTGGGGAGGCTGAGGATGTAGGATTAAGAGATCCAGGCTAGACCAGGGAATCTAGTAAGACCCTGTTTAAAAAACAAAGGGACAAGAGCCCGAGATTTAGCTCAGAGGCTAAAGTGCTTGCCTGTTAAGCAGGAGGTCTTGAGGTTTGATTCCAGGTTAAAAACAAACAAACAAACAAATAAAAGTACCACCAGGGAAAGGGCGACTGACTGGGCAAGAGCAGCCATCTATGTACAGAAGAGGAAGACTGGCAAGGAGTGGGTGGTAGAATTCAGTTAAAGTCCTCTAAGGAAGGCAGACAAAGAAAGTGGATGACTCACTCTGCCTGGTTGGGGAGTGGGGCGGAGAAATGTCAGGTTTAGCTTTGGGCCCCGCCCTCACTCTCAATTTTATCCAGTCATATGATAATTCTGTGATGGTGCACGGTTCTCTGTTCTCGCGTGAGAATTTTCCAGCCCATCCATTGGCTAATAAGAGGGAACACCGGGGAGAAAAGCGCTGAGGCTGAGGCGCCGCAGCGTAGAAGGCAGAAGAACCCAGAGAGGACAGATTTCCTGTATGCTCACCACTCCGCGGAGAGCCTATGCACAGGAAGTTCAGCTTGGCGTCAGCAAGTCACAGAGCCCTGCACCTCTCAGGCCACTGGACGCGCTCACCACTAGCTTGGTCTCAGCCCAGCCTGTGCTCTTCTCTTCCTAGGTGCCCTTGCACCTTCAAAGAGTCATTGGCTGGGTCTGACCTGTGCTGGCGCTCACTTCCTCTGAGGTGCCTTCGCCTTCAGAGACTGTGCTTCTAGGGAGCTTGCACCACTGTCTGGGTGTTCCCAGAGCCTGCCCATATCTGGCCTGAGATGTGCTGCTTCCTTCAAAGATCTGCTCTTCCAGGAAACTGTGTGAGGGTAAGTTATTAGAGCTTGTTCCCCATTTTACAGCCTCAGGTTTTTCTTATCAGTGGTCTAGTCTGCAGGTATTGTAATCCCAAATATTGAGTAAGGTAATCCAAATACTGTAATCTTTTCTCTAGTCTTCCTCACAATCCAAGAAGTTATATTTATAATCCCACTGAGATGTTATTGGAATCCCAGCAAGTTAATTCCAATCTACCATCTCCAAGGCAACCCAGGGCAGGAGTAAAGACACTAAGATATATTCAAAGTTAAGGGCAACCAAGGGGTCCTGAGTCCAATCTTCCCGAGAATGTGCGGACAAAGGCCTTGATCCTAGGCCTGAGAATTTATTATCTTGTGAGGCGGGGATGGCTCGAGGATAAGTCACAGTGAGGACAGCAGGAACTATGAGAGTCACTTGGGCTGGCCTGCCAGGTAGTGAAAAAGGCATCCTTGCAAAATGCAGAGATAAAGATATACAGAGGGATCAATTTGCATAACCCAATCAAGGTAGCAACTAAATTGTTTTAGGAGGCTGCTGCTTCAGTTTCTGATATGTAAACTTTATGCCCTGGTGACTCATAGCCTCTTTCTTGAGGCTCATATACAGTGGACATTTCTGGAGCTTACTGGCTCTACCATCCTGCTATACCTATATATTTTACAGAAATCACTATGGGATGAAACAGAACACTGTCTGATGGCTTTAGAGATTATATACCAGTACCTTGGCTAGCCTTATTTGCAATGCTTAGAGCCAGTTGAAGAGAGAAGGAAATACCATAGCCAGCTCTGTATATATCAATATAAGGAAACAAGTCTGGATATAATCAAAGTTGCAGCAATTGTTCTGCATTCAAGGGGAGCCACTCACATGGTCTCCCACATCTTTCCTTTTCATGTCTTGTAGCTCCAGCAGGGTTAGTCGTGGTTGCATGGCCTCTAGTCGTCTTCGGGTAGTGAATCCTCTATGATGGGCTTTAATGAGAAAAATGATGAATAGAATAAGCACACTAATTCTGATATAAAACAAAAAGTGAGCCTTGAGGTACACAACTGAATTCAATTGTTCTATAGCATCAGCAAACATATCCCAATCTTTAATCTGGGTATCAAAGGTAGCTGTCTGTTGTGATATGGAAAACACTAGCCTCTGAAGAGCATCTATATCTATAGTTGTTGTCTTGGTTACTTTTTTCCTGTTGCTGGGACAAAATACCTGACACTCAAAATGAAGAAAGGGAAGGTTTATTTATCTTACCGTTTTTGGAGGTTTCAGTCCTTAATCAGCTGGTTTCAAGGCAGGCTGGCATGGCACTAGGGCAACACTTCAAGGCAGCAGCCAGAGCAAAAAGCAGCCAGAGCAAAAGGATCTGAAGCAAAAGGGGACAAGAGCAAGTCTCTTTTTGCTCCCTTATATTGTACACAGGCCACCTCCTCCCTCCAGGGTGGGTGTAGCATTCACAAATCTCCTTGCCTTCCTTTGCACAGGATGAGGATATTTACAAAGTAAGAACCCTGGCTCCCTACTGAGCCTCTTAGTTAAACTTCTAAACTTCTCAAGTTGATACAATGTATCAACCATAACAATCCACCCCTTGTCAACTTGGCAACCAGACACATTTCTTTAAATCAGCCTCCAGATACAAAGGCATCCTTATTCTTAACATTTTGCAATTTAACAATCCTTAAGAACCAGCATTAAGTCTACCCGCATTATTTTACATTAGGAACATAACATTTTGTCCTTAGACCCCCAAAGACTCATGCACATCCTTTTATGCAAAAGGCATTTAGTCCATCTGCAAGAGTTGCCAAAGTCCTGAGTTTCAGCATTGCTGAAAAGTTCAAGTTCCAAGTCTCCTCCAAGATGGAAGGCAAACTCTTAGCTGAAGGCCCTGTACAAATGAAAACAAAGTCAAACACTTCCAACATGCAATGGCAGGAGATAAACATTCCCATTCCAAAAGGTAAGAACAGGGGAATATAAAGGATTGGGACCAAAACAAGACCAAAATTCAGTAGGGTAAACATTAAGTCCTATAGTTCCATGTGCACCATTTGAGACAATCTGTGGCAAATTGTGAGCTCCAAAGGGCTTGTGTGGTTCCACCCCCATGGCACTTCTGGTTGTTTTAGCTCCCACAGCTTCTCTCTTGGGCTGGCTTTGCTCCCTCATTGCAGGTTTCCTTAGATGATCCATGCTCCTGGTTTTTCCAAACTTCTGAGTACTTCTTTGGCTTCACCCTCACAGCTTCACACTCTGCCCTCTCAGGGGCACACTGCCTGGCCTCCCAGGCCTTCTGAAATTGATGTGGAAGCCTTTTTAATCTCAGAACACTTGCACCATGTGGATGATGCCAAGGTCTGCTGCCAGTTAGAGAAGTAGCCAGGCTCTCCTCTCTCTTGGCTGTAGGGGTCAAGTGCCTGGATCACTGGGCACTCTGAACCTGATTCTGAGGAACAGATTCTCTATGCTGTCTCTATTCTGGAACCCGGTGTGGCTGCTGCCACCATTCTGGAACATGGTGCTCTGAGGCTTTCTCCTCTAAGCAAAGTCTTTCACTTTTGCAGTTTTGAGGCTGCAAAGTGTGGGGACCAGCTGCCTCTTCCCGTGATGCCCACAGGCCATCTTTTTTATTCTGTTCCTTCTCAGCAATAGAGATCTCAGCTCTGTCTTTACAGTCCACAGCTTTATTGGAGCTTCCTTTCTGGCCAAACTCACAACATTTTAAATCATACTGCTGGGCTCTTTGCTCTTGATTCCCAACATAAATCTGGCTAAAAGCCGCTAACAATAGCCATGCCACCACCTCAATATTAGACTCCCTTGAAATTTCTTCTGCCAGCTTAACCAGTTCATTGGCTTTAATCTTCGTCTTGTTCAAAGTCTCTGGGCACGAGTAAAATGCAGACAAACTTTCTGCCAAGCCATAGCACACATCATCTGGACTCCAACAATGAATGCAGTCCTTTCCAGCAGAAACCTCCTGAGCCTGGTCTTTATCGGTGGAGTCTCTGTCTGCCTTCTAGTCTCCTGAGCTCTGACCAGGATCTCCCATACAGAACAGCCTAAACTGTTCCAGCACCACTCTTTCAGGCAATGTCTTCGAACCTTTCCAGACTCTTCCCACAAGCCATTTCCAAAGGCTCTTGAACCACATGGTCAGGTATAGTCACAGCAACAACCCCACTCTCGGTACCAAATTCTGTCTTGGTTACTTTTCTCCTGTTGCTGGGACAAAATACCTGACACTCAAAATGAAGGAAGGAAAAGTTTATTTATCTTACAGTTTTTGGAGGTTTCAGTCCATAATCAGCTGGTTCCAAGGCAGGCTGGCATGGCACTAGGGCAACACTTCAAGGCAGCAGCCAGAGCAAAAAGCAGCCAGAGCAAAAGGATCTGAAGCAAAAGGGGACAAGAGCAAGTCTCTTTTTGCTCCCTTATATTGTACACAGGTCACCCCCTCCCTTCAGGGTGGGTGTAGCATTCACAAATCTCCTTGCCTTCCTTTGCACAGGATGAGGATATTTACAAAGTCAAGAACCCTGGCTCCCTACTGAGCCTCTTAGTTAAACTTCTAAACTTCTCAAGTTGACACAATGTATCAACCATAACAGTAATATTCTGATGAATTGCTCCTTGTATGTGCCTTTTAATCATTCCCCAAGGATGTAGGCTTTTGTTATATGGCAATGGGGTGATACAAAAATGTGTTGTATTATAGTGACCCTTCAAACCTTGTTGTCACTGCAAGCTTTCAATCTGATCTTTCATCCATAGGACAGAAGTCTCTAGACTGTTCACTTGGGTTTGCAACTTTATATCAAACTCTCTCTGAATTTTCCATCTCTCATCAGCAGTTCTTGTCCAATTATCTGCAAAGTGAGCAGTTTGTACTGAATGTGCTAATGCTGTGGAGTCAATAGCTGTGCTGGCTATCAAAAGAACTAGGGAAGTAATCCCTGCAATAATCAACCCAAGCATCCTCTTGGTTCAGTTATTAAATCTTTTAATCAAGGTTTGTACCAAAGGGCAGTAGGTGAATGATACCAAGTTTCCATTAGATTGACTGCAAGCCAAACTCCAGGCATCCTGCTCATGATTATTATTGTGGAGTCTTTAGAAAGAAGCTCAGGTATGATACAACATTAGGTAACAATTAATACATAAGAACATACTTTGTTGCCACTCTATCTTTCCTATTAATGGTACATGAAGATCATAAACACATACGTTTACTTTTATATACCTATGATCTTGCAATACTATTTTAACTCTTTCTCCACTAACTAGCTGCAGATGCCCAGTCTGTTGCAGTCCAGCATGAAAAGGCAGGGCTAGCTTCCATAGAGTATGCTGTATGAGTCCAGCCTTGTCATTGATAATAAGTCTAGGAGTAGGAGAATTAAGGCCTCTACCTGACTGTGTAACATTAGACAAGGCTTCTGAGGTTACTGTATTGTCAGGCGAGCCTGAGAAGGAAATCCCATGCCAATTTTGACCTTTTCCCATAAGAAATCCTCTGGGGCACCAGTCCACCAAAGAATAATTAAATTTGCATATAATCTGCCCATGGTATGGATCTCTGCAAGACTGCCAAGGGCCCAAATCACCTTCTTCGAAATGAGGGGCATGAGCTACTGGAATACAGAGAGGAATATTAGGTTTAAATTTTCTAACAAGGTTATCATCAGAGGGAATAGATGTTAAGGTCAGTAATGCAAAGCATTCCTTTGACAGTCATACCTTCCAAACCTGATCTACAGCTGACATACATGAGCTAGAATCTTGCTGTAGTTGGGTTACCCATAAGGGAGGACATACAAAATGAGAGGTGATATTTAGTTTAGCTTGTTCTTTTAGATGTATGAAAATATGAGGGCCTGGCAGAATAGTAAATGTAGGATTTTTGCTTTCTATAGAATGGGAATTTTTTTTTTTTTTTTTTCAGCACTGGGAATTGAACTCACAACCTCATGCCTGCCAGGGCAGGCGCTTAAGCCACTGAGCCAAACTCCCAGCCCTGGTTTTTTTGAGGCAGGTTCCCACTATGTAGCTCAGGCCGGCCTTGAGCTTGTGTTGTAGCCCAAGGTGACCTTGAACTCACAATGCTCTTCCTACCTCAGCCTCCTGAGTACTGGGATTAAAGGCGTGTGCCACCACACCCGGCTAGAATGGGAAATTTCTGGAGGCTTGTCCATCCAAGTTAAGGGTCTGAGCAGAGGTGGATTAGGTATGTAAGCCCAGTACTCCTCTCCCTGAACCAAAGGAATGCATATAGTAGCTGCTAGGATTGCAAACATTGTAAAGAAAAAATTATCAGCTGATTGAACCAAACCCTGACTGTTAAAGAGATGGCAAGTCCCACGAACAGTCTGCTGCATGCCTTCCCAGGATAGTGGACAATGCACTGTCAGGTTCATTGCTTGAGGTCTTGACTCGTCACGCCAGTGCGTGAGATTCTGGCCATGTAACAGCTCTGATGGACCTAATGCCCGCCAGTAATCTGAGGAAATATAAGAATATTCTCAGCCCCAATTTAAAAGTGATACTGGGCCATTCTAAACACCTGTTTGGAGGTCATGCCAAGCTACAGGGTGTAACAACTTTAGAAAATGGTCAGATTCTTGTTCCTCATATATCATGGCTGGCAGCAAATTGGAATTAGGAGTAGGGTTCAGAAAATTTAAAACATACATAACAAAATCTAAATATATTTGAGGAGAATTCTGACCCTGTATTCTCCCTTGTTTTTGTTTGATTAATTGATTTCTTAATTTAAAATGAGTATGCTCAGTTATTGCCTGGCCTTTGGGATTATAGGGTATCTCTGTGACATATCTCATGTTCCAGTTATTAGGAAAACACTGAAAAGGTTTGCTAATATAAGCAGGACCAATATCAGGTTTTATTGTTTGTGATACTCTTAAGTTGCAAAAGGCTGATACACAATGATGTATGATATGTTTAGTTTGTTTACTTGAATGATAGGTAGCATGGAAGGTATCTGTAGAGGCATGAACACTTTTAAGCTTCTTACAAGAGTATGTATGCGTATTATTTTTGAGGCATAACAGGTTAGCTGTAAAAGCTCTGTAATTATAACTCTGTTGAGGAAGAGGCCCAGAAATAAGTTTACAGGCAAAATAGGATAACACAGTTTGTCTAGCTTGTGTTATGGTAATTTTAAATGTCTTTGATAGAAATTTAGAAATATAATGAAAAAATTTATGGGTTTGTCTCAAATTGTTAAAAATGGAAACCAGGTTTACCAGAGCATCTGCCTTATAGTCACCTAATTACAATGCATTTGGGAGATTAAAATAGGTTGTAATATGACCAGAAAGGAATGGAGCGGTTTTATTGAATATATCCCATAGTTTTAAAATTACTTGTAATAGTGTGGGCTTGAGTTCACCACCTTGTTGTTGTTCATTTAATGATATTAATAAGATCTCCAACCTTTTTTGCATAGAAGTACCAATGGCCCTTATCATAAATCAAACTTCAGCTTTATGTTGGTTAACTAAGGGCGCAACAAGTGCTGTTACTATGCCTGTCTGTCTGTCATGGGTGACATAAAATAGCAGTAGTGACTGAGGGGAGCCTGAACCTATCAAAGCTGGGGAGGTGGGTCTAAGTAACCAAGTAGGCATCCATGATTGGCTATTTACTAGGCTGACATCAGTTCTCATATCCACCAATCCAGTAAAAACTTTGTCATTTAATTTATCAGTACTTGTATAAAGTGAAATAGCCTGAGAAAAATAAAGTGTATTGCTTAAAGGCTCATTTTTAACAGGTTCACGTGCAGAGTTAAGGGCAGGAATGGTAATTTTAGTGGGAATCAGAATTGGCTTTTTTACTCCCAGCAAATGAATGCAAGGAGCCCCAGGTAAATCTAGTTGAGTATTCTGATTGGTTTCATAGACCAGGGAAATGAGGGACACAGAGGCTGTTGCTAGTCTGATTAGGACTGGAAAAAACTAGCTTAGTTGGTTATTGGAGTATAGGCTGAGGGGTCTCTTATTGAGGTATTTTGTTTGGGCACATGATTTGTTTTTCTGCAAGAGTGTGCCGTTTGATTGAGTAAAATTTTGGGATACTTAATCTGAAATGGCACAGAAAATCAGAGAGGGGAGACAACAGGGTAGGAAAAGTTTAATGCAGGCCCGGAGGAAGTCAACACAGGAGGAACGCTGTGATGGCTCTTTGCAGACAAAGGAGGGGAGCTAGCTTATATAAGATCAGGCAGAGGAGGCATTTGGGAAGCTGACATAACTTTCTTAGGAGGTAGTGGCAGAAGGGGATTGGGCTAAACTCAGGCAGAGGCGGGATTTGGGAAGCTGACACAACTTCCTTAGAAGGTAGTGGCAGAAGGGGATTGGGCTACTTTTCATGTGTGTGGGCTTTGGCAAGGGCTTATGGGAAGAAGGAGCTGCATGGATTGCTGGGAAGAAGGAGCTAGGTACCATGATGATTCAGCATTTCACTGTCGCCATGATGGCTGGGTGGATCCTGGGTGGGGGAAACCCATCATTCCCATCTCTTTGATGTTAGGGGGGGCCATTGGTCTTTCTAGCTGCTTCCTGCTGAATAGGAGTGACGTGGGGCCTAAGGAAAGGGAGCATGGGTCTGAGAGGCCTGTTTCACCCGAGTTCGAGAGGTAGTGATGTCACTCAAAAGAACTTCTTTGGTAGTGATGTCACTCAAAAGAATTTCTATATTCTGGCCTGGATGAATCACGAGAGGAGCCTAAAGGCACAAGGTACGAAAAGCAAAAAAATTATTAGCATGATCAGGGGGCCTATAATGGGCATTAGGATAGGAGCCTATGTATCTAAGGAGCCCCACCACGATGACCAAGAAGAAGAACCCAGCGCGTAATGTCTGCTTCTAATATCAGCTGCTAGCTTCCTGAACTTTTCCACTTGATCTTTAGCTATCCCTGATTGGTTTACAAAGTGGCAGCATTCTTCTTTTAAGATGGCACAATACCCTTCTTTCTCTGCCATGAGAACATCAAGTGCCCTTCCCTGCTGGAGAACTACTGCAGCTAGTGAGTTTATTTGGTCCTGGAGTGAGTTGACACTTTGAGAAACTGACTCTACCACTGCTTCTAAGTCGTGGGAAATCTGAGAGCAATAGCCCAAGCTGGTCCCTAGTCCTCCTGCTCCCAGGCCTATGGTGGAAAACATTCTGATTCCTGTTAGAATGGGTGCTATGGGTATTGCCCTATGTGTAATGCGATGGTAGGTGGGTCTTCGTAGGTGTTGTTCTAAAATTTGTGACTGAGTATGTAGGGTTACTTGTGGTGCAACCATGGCCACCGTACATGATCTCTGCCATGAAGAGGACAGGCACGTGTAGGCCCCATGTCTGCAAACAGAAAATTGTCCTTTTGTAGAGGGGCATACTGGTTGGTTTCTTTTTGTCAGCTATGTGTATGAGCCACAAGAGGTCAGATTTCCCACTTGGGGAACATTTTGTGAATTATTAGTGTTGTAAATGCAGGTTATGTCAGTAGGCCACAGTTGTGAGGGAGCAATTGTGAAAGATCCTGTGATTTTAACTTGGGATCTTTGTTGAAATAGAGATTGATCTAGTTGTACTAGAGATGCCATATAGAGATTTTGCTGATAAGGTAGGCATAGCCAACAATTAGAGTCTGAAACATTTAGAGTATGTAAGAGTTGGAATGTATTGTTTAGAAGTTGGGGTATAGTTGGTGTCATAAGGTAAGCATCTTTTGAGATTGGAGGAAGCGTGGGGAATTGAGGTGTGAGGACCCATGTATTGGGTAAAAGCTGTTTGTGTAGTGTTGTAAATTGTCGGCTGTGATAAAGCCTGGCTTTATATAGAGAGAAACCCCAGGTTTGGCTGCATGGAAGCACAGGGAATGTGTCGGGATTTAATGTGAAAGTGCAGGACCTTATTTGGCCAGAACAAGCACCACCTTATTCCTTTTGGTCCTTCCACATCATCGTCATTGTCAAAGTGAGTTCATCTATTTACTGGTTTTGTGGTTATGTTGACGAAGATATATGAGTCACAGTTTGTCCACAATGAGTATCCCTCAAAGCCAATAGATTAACATCCCCAGTGAGGGCAATGAAACTATTCATATTTAAAGCATGGGTGGTAATGTGGGTTTTCTGGGCAGAGATAAAAGTTGGGAGCATCTGTAGCAGTATCAGTGTGACCTGGAGGGGTGGCTAGCAAGGTCCAGTGAATGTTGAGAGTGAGGTCACCTGAGGTCCAATTGGCCTGAGCAATACTTGTATGAGTAAATCCAGCAACCCCACCATTTTTAATCAGGTAAAACCTGTAAGTTGGGCTGTCTGAGTGTTGTATTGTTAGATGGAAAAGTAGGCTGAGATACAGGAAGAAGCCCATCATTTTTGATCTGGCAGGTCAGGAATGTGAATACCAGAGCTATTAATCTGAAAAATATTATAAATGTGAGTCTCTGTAAAGTGGTAGCCTTTTTTGGGAGAAGTGTTAAGGCAACTATGATGGAAAGGAGATATATAGAACCATATACTGGCCAGAACCAGGTAGGATAACAAAGCATTAGGTTTTTTGTTTAGTTAACCGGAGATGGATGGGAGCTATTGGACATGAGGGTTCCCTTTATGTGTTCAGGATTGAGATTACCAGGTAATGGATGATATCTCTTTGTCTGGGTGATATGAAACCAGCATGGGAATTCTACCTTGACCATGGTCAGCATTGCATGGTATACCAGATGATGAGGTCCGTTCAACTTTGGCTGAAGACTTGAACCTGTGAGTTTAGGAATTTTAATATAAATTACATCACCTGGGGACAAAGAGGGTCCTGGGGTTTGTCCTTCAGAGAGCTGTGGAGGCAAAGATCTGCATGTTGTCGGAGAAGATGTCTAAGAAATAAAAGGACTGGGATATAGTTGGTGAGGGGTGGAGGGTTAGAGGGTGAGGGTAGATTTTGAAAAAGAAATGGTCTGCATGAGTTAAAAAGGGCTTAGTTGGGTAGGAGATCTGGGGAGAGCTCCAAGCTTAGTGAGTGCTAGAGGAAGTAGTTCTGGCCAGGGTTGATGTAACTCTAGAATAAGTTTGGTGAGGTGACTTTTGATAAACCTATTTGCCTTTTCTACCTTACCCAAGGATTGTGGGTGATAAAGTATGTGTAGTTTCCAGGTAACGTTGAGGCTCATGGAAGCCTGTTGTGTGATCTGCGAAATAAAAGCTGGGCCATTGTCTGTCTTTAGACTCTGTGGAAGCCCAAACCTGGGGGTGATATCTCGAAGTAATATGTTAACTACCATGTTGACTGCTTCCTTAGCTGTAGGGCAGGCCTCAATCCATCTTAAGAAGGTACACTCTAGTGTGAGAAAGTATTTTATATTTTTACATTTTGACATATGTGGGAAGTCTATCTGCCAGTCCTGTCCAGGTGTTTTTCCCCAGAACTGGTGGATGGGAAAAGAGGGAGTGGCAAGTGGCCTTGTGGAGAGGTTTTAGAGCAAATCTGACAGTTAAGGGTTATCCCGTGTATGATGGATAGAAGATATCAACATGTGACCACTGGATCTAAGAGTTTGTATAGAGCTGCTGTTCCAACATGAAAGCAGTTACGTAGATCAGTAAGAATGTCTTCAGCCCTGGTCCTCTGGAAGGACTAATTTGGATCCTTGAAAAAATCCATCCCTGTAGGTTTTGGGTGTAGCTATGTTTTGTGAGGAGTAGAAGTTCTTTGAGTGTGTTTGAAGGAGTAGGAAGTCCACTGGGAATTAGAGGTAATAAGTAAGAAGGATACAGGTGTTGAGCTGCTAGTTTTGCCTGTAGATCTGCAAAGACACTGCCTTGAGACACGAAGTCTGTTGAGGATTGATATCCTTTGCAGTGTATAACTGCAGCTTGTTTTGGGAGCCGAGCTACCTCTAAGAGTTTGAGAATGAGTGGTGCATTTGTAATGGGGGAGCCTTGAGTATTTATAAGGCCCCTTTCTTGCCATATGGCTGCATGTGAGTGTAGAATGCTAACGGCGTATTTTGAGTCAGTGTATATCTTAATGACCTTATCTTTTGCTAGTGTGAGGGCTTGTGTCAGGGTGATAAGATCTGCCTTTTGTGAAGTAGTTCCTGGGGGTAATGGATTTGATTCTATGACCTTTGATTTGTTTACTGTAGAGTAGCATTCCATCACCTTTGATTTGTTTACTATAGAGTAGCCAGCTTTTTTCTGAGTTGTAGTTGAGGTGCCATCTGTGAACCAGGTGTCAATTGCATTAGGGAGGGGAGAATCATGTATGTGTAGGAAAGGAATAGGAGACAGTTGGAGAACTTCTGTGCACTCGTGTAGGGGACCTACTTCTGTATCAGTTGTGGGAGCAGGTAGTAGAATGGCTGGATTAAGGGTATTGCTAGTTGAGACTGTAACAGGGGGATCATGTATCAGGGTTAGGTATACCTGTTGTAGTTGTGATGGGGTCATTAGGGCTGGAAGTGTCTTGTGGGTGAATAGGTCAGTTAGGCAATGTGGTGAGTAAACTGTGATTGTTTGTCCTAGAGTAAACTTTTTTGCCTCTTGTGTCAGGGTGGCTGCCACTGTTAGTGCCCAAAGGCAAGGAGCCTATCCCCTTACCATGATATCTAACTGTTTTAAGAGGTAGTCTACTACCTGGAACAAAGGTTCCTATTTGTGTCCCAAGAGCACCACTGCATTGTTTTTGTCAGCTGTAGTGTACAAAGTGAAAGGTATAGTGGAATTAGGAAGGGTAAGCACTGGAGCTCTAAGGAGAGTCTCTTTGAGTTTAGTGAAAGGAATGTGAATTGGCATGGTTGGGTCTAGAGGTTCTGACAGAGACCCTTTAGAGGCTTGCTATAATAGCTGAGCTAAGGAGGCAAAGTTGGGGATCCAGAGGTGGAAAATTTCAGGCCTAGGAAGGATAGCATGTGTTGTTTTGTGACTGGCACCTGTAAATCACGAAGGATCACCTTGTGATCAGAAGTTATGGAGCAAGTGGTGGGTGTGAGTGTAAGGCCTGGATATTTAACCTTTGGTGAAGCAATTTGGGCTTTAGAGGGAGAGACCTGGTATTCCCTACTACAGAGAAAGTTAAGTAAAGCTGCAGTGTGTCAAATAGCCATAGAATTGGAGGGGGAGCAGAGCAGGAGGTCATCTACATATTGAGTAAGTGTGCTAGGCTGGAGATTTATAGCTGCAAGATCGTTGGCTAGGGCTTGGCTAAAGAAGTGAGGGCTATCTCTGAATCCTTGAAGTAACACCATCCATGTTAGCTGTGTAGACTGGAAGGTGTCTGGATCTGTCCGTGTGAATGCAAAGAGGTCTTGGCATTGGGAATGTAGGGGAATAGTAAAGAAAGCATCCTTTAAGTCTAATAGTGAGAAGTAGGAGATAGAAGGAGGGATGTGAGAAAGAAGAGTGTAGGAGTTTGGGACCACATGATGTATAGGAAGGGTGGCCCCATTGATAGCTCTAAGGTTCTGGACCAGTCTGTATGTACCATTAGGTTTTAGTATAGGTAGAATGGGGGCATTATAGGGAGAATTAGTTGTTTTGAGGAAACCATTTGAGAGGAGTCAGCAGATAAGAGTTTTGAGTCCCCTCAAGTGTTTTGGGGGCTATTGGATGCAAGGTGTTGTAGTCAGGGGTTACAGGGAGAACAACTGCATAAAGGACACAGGATTTGTAGCACTGTTTTATAATAGTCACCCAGAGTTAAACACAAGAAAGTGCAGGAAAATCTGTCCACAACACTAAGACCCAGGATATTTAGCTGAGGGCCTGAATCCCACAGCAATGTCTTGCAAGAGTCCAGCTAAAGACCCAAAATGCATGACAATGCCTCCCACAAATCCAACTGGAAATCTAAGAGCCCACAATAAGGACTCACGCCAGTATATTTTATGGTTCTGTGCCGGGAAGGCCAAAGGTCAGTGGTAGAGTTAGAAAGTCTATGCCAGTAGGGTGAAGGAGCTGTGCAGTGGGTTGAGAGTTCTACATGGGAGCTGAGAAGTCATGCTCAAAGGAAGAAGCAGGGCTGCCCTGAAGAGTCCCATAGCCTTCCTCAGTGGCAATGAAGTCCCGCGCTCCTCAGATGATGAGAACAGTCGAGCACAGGTCAGGAAGCCCAGCGTGACAAACTTTTCCAGCACACATCTTCCCCTCCGGAGCCAGGAAGTGATGCACAATGTGAGGAGCAGAAATCCTACAACGTGAACCACAGCTATTCTCATTGATGAGGTCCCAAGCTCCTCCGATGATAATGACCGAATCCATATTGAGGAAGTCAGCATGACAAGCACCTCCAGAAGAACCATCGGCTCAAACAGCAACTCTTGAAAGAACCCACAATGCCTCACTCTTCTTCTCCACATCTCTGTTTATGCTGGTAACTTTCTTCAGGTGGGCCATCTTTACTCAACACCAGCTGAATTCAGCTGGTGCTAAGTTGACCACCAGTTTTTAATCCATAACACAAGGGAAGACTGAAGGGTCCTTCAGGCATATAAAGACCAGAGCTGCATGAGTGGCATGGGTTGGATTAGAGGTATCCCAGACAATAGGGTCTACATGGGATGTAGGGAGAGGAAGGCCATGGGAGGTGGGAAGAATAGGAATGGTATGTGAGGATTGAGTTTGAAGTATAAGTATGGTGGGAGGTGTAAAGTTATAAGAAAAATTGAGGTTTTGTAATAAGTCTCTATGTAGGAGAGCAACTGGGCAAGTGGGGATGACTAAAAAATTGTGTGTGAAAAAGAGCTTGTTGAATCAGCGAGGAATTGTTCCAGTCTGTAGAGGTTGTGATGGTCTACTATCAAGTCCCACAACAGAGAGTTGTGACTGAACATCGGTCTGCAAATTGAGAAATAACGCTATTCATGGCCCCTGTGCCAATAAAAAAAGAGTGCATTTTGCCTGAAATGTCAAGTGAGACTTGGGGTTCCAAGAGAGTCACCTTAGTGGGGGCTATGGACCCCGAGCCCCATCAATCTTCTGTGGTGGTGAATCCAAGCAGGTCAGTCAACGATGAACCTGGAGGCCATGTGAGCATGGCTGGTTCCTGTGAGGGCATGAAAGTAGATGACTTACCCACTCCGTGACAGACAGGGCAGTCAACCTTCCAGTGGCCCTCTTGGTTGCAGAGGGGACACAGTCCTGGTGGAGGCCTCCAGTTTGGGCAGGACCTTGCCCAGTGTCCTTGTTGGTCACACTTGAAGCATGGTCCTGGAGGGTCTTGAGTTTGTTGGTCCCCTTGTATTGTGGTGATTCTCTCCAAGCTCCAATTGTCACTGCCAAGAATTGGTCCTGAATTTGGCCTTGAAGCTTAGCCTGAAGCTTAATTTTTTCTAGGTCATGTTTGGCCTGTAATTTTAGTTTTTCCAATTCCTTTAAATGAGATTGCTGATCTCTATTATTATAAACATGGAAGGTCGCATCTAATAAATCTCTTTGTGAGGATTGAGGGCCCAACATAGATTTTTTAAATTTAGCCTGAATGTCTGCTGCCGACTGAGTAATGAAATGGGTGTTAATTAAAACTTGTCCTGAAGGTGAGGCAGGATCTACATCGGTGTATTTTTTAAGAGCCTCTGTGATCTGAGATAGAAATGTGGCTGGATTTCCATCGGCCTCTTGAGTTTGTTCTCCTAATCTTTGATAGTTAACCTGTTTATGAGAAATGTTTTGTAGACCCTGAATAAAACAAGCAGTCATCTTGCCTACACTTTCATATCCATCAGCTCCCGCCTGATAGTTCCAATTAGGATCTTGGGGTGGGATCGCTTCCATTCTGATAGGGAAAGTGTTTTCCAGGTGGTGTCTGTCATCTGCCACTGCTTGAGCAGCTAACCATAAAGTGCCTTTTTGAGCTGGTGACAGAGAGGCAGACAAGATTATGTGAATGTCTTGATAAGTTAATTTATAGGCCTCAAAAATAAATCTTAGCTGTTTTGTAAAATGAAAAAGATCATCATCAAAAGAACCTAAGTGCTTAGTAATTTGGGAAAGATCAGATATTGAAAAGGGAATGTGTACATTTATAAGGCCCTCAGTCCCAGCCACTTCATGAAGAGGTAGGAAAGGCTGAAGATTAGTTGTGGGAGGAATGAAGCAGGGAGCCAAAGATGGCATCGGGGAAGTGATGACAGAGGTAGAGGGTGGAACAGACCAAGGGGAATCATGGGATCGGGTATGATGGGTGGGGGTAGAGAGAGGAGGAGAAGAGGAAGGAAGAGAAGAAGGTGTGGTAAGATCGGTGGAGGTATCTGGGTGGGTGGGTAAAGAGATGGGGAACTAGCTTGGGTGGAAGAGGAGGAAGGTGACAGTGAAACATCATCCTGGGGTGAGGAGGGAGTTGGTGACTGAGTGTCATTGCCAGATGAAGAAGACGGTTGAGGAGGGGAGGAAGGTAGGGAGGAAGGTGGTGCCAAGGGATTGTGAGGAGTATGACGATATGGAGGAGGAGGAGGAACATCATCTATAGGATCCGAGAGACAGGAGGGAGGAGGGTTGTGATGACAAACCAATAAGGGAGGGGATCCCGTAGAGAAAGCCAGAAGAATTTGAGATGCTTTACAGAATTGTATTAGGTCAGGGTGTGCTTGGAGTTCAAAGAGTCTAAACATAGGGCACCTCTCCCCACTTGCCATTTTGGTAGCAAAAGTTATCTAAGTCCCTTAATGTGTTAAAATCAAGGGTACCCTCTGCTGGCCATTGCTTGGAAATGTCAAGGCAGTAGGCAGGCCAAGCCATTTGGCAGAGAAAAATAAGACCTTTTGGCCTAAGAGTCTGTTTTAGTCCTAGAGTATCAAGGTACCATAAAAGGCAACCTAGGGGAGTGGTTTTGTTGGGTAGAGGATGAGCATTTCCCATTATTGACAAATTAAAAGGTGAGCCAAGGGTTGGGAAAGATCATGAGTCAGCAGAAAGTTATCACCTCTAGTTAAATGCAACCGAGAGAGAGAGCCCCAAAGAGGGGGAGTCCCGAAGGTCGAGTGAGTCCCAACAATGAATTCACCAGTTGTCACCGGGGAAGACAAAGGGGAAATCCTGGAAGTTGACAGAGAAGAGCACGGGGGTGTCCTGGCATTGCCATGACTTTAGGGACAGGCACCCAGAGAGAGAGGGAGGGCTCACCTTGTGACCTGACGTGATGAAGGACAGTATTGGATGTTGGCTAGAAATGGTGAGGCAGAGGGCTCCCCAGCCTCAGAAGAAAGGAAAAAGGAAAGAGGAGAAAGAGAAAGTGAGAGAGAGGAAAGGAAGAGAGGGTCACAGGCCGGGGTGGAGCTCAGACCAGGGGAAAGTACCCCCTGGGAGCCAGATGGCCCCCAACCACTCCAAGTACCATGACACCAGTTGATTGAGTAAAATTTTGGGATACTCAATCTGAAACGGCACAGAAAATCAGAGTGGGGGAGGCAACAGGGTAGAAAAAGTTTAATGCAGGCACAGACGGAGTCACTACAGGAGGAATGCTGTGATGGCTCTCTGCAGACAAAGGAGGGGAGCTAGCTTATATAAGCTCAGGCAGAGGAGGGGCCAGGGAAGCTGACATTACTTCCTTAGGAGGTACTGGCAGGGTGGCCATGTGGCAGGTCCTAGAGGTTGCTAACTCCACCCAGCCAAGAGCAAGGCCCCAACACCATATGCCTGGGCTTGCCTTGTGCTTCAGAGGCTCTGAACTCCTTGCAGCCAGACACAAGGTCCTGGTGGTGCCACACTCCAGGGTGCACTCTGCCTAGCCGCCTGTGTCATGGAGATTCTGAACTCTACCCAGCTAGGCTGAAGTGCCAGTACCACACCCCAGGGGTGCGTCTCTGCTAGCCACATGGGTTACAGAGGTTCTGAACTCTACACAGCCAGGTTTTAGGCCCCAGAAACAAGCTCCAGGGGTGAGCCACTGCTAGCTGCAGGGAGAATACTAACTTTCTCCAGCCTAGTGTCCCAGAGCAACCAAACAAAGTACATCAGGGGAACACATGACCAGCATCATAGACCACAGAGCACAAGGATCCAGCAACATAGTCTGGGGGTGTACCCCAGTTAGCCATGGGGATATTGGAGGATTGAAGCTCTACCCAGCACAGTGTTCCAGTGCAATCAGGAGGCTGCCTGGCCAACCACACAGGTCTCAGAGGAAAATGACAAAAAGAAAGAGGAAGATGCAGTCTCATTCCCCCAGCGCAATGAGAACAAACCCAAGAGACACTGAAATGGAATTCACTGGAAATCACACAACTGAACTTTCTGAAATGATAGCAAATGAAGTAAAGAAATAACTCTATGAAGCTATAGAGGAAATCAGATGAGAAATAATCTCTCAGCTAAAAAATGAAATGACAATCATTATGAAAGAAATGCTGTGTGTTTCTAAAGAAGATCAAGATAAGAAAATAGAAGAACATAAGAAAATAATGGAAACTTTGAATGAACAAAATAAATCACAAATAGTATGCATGAAACAGATGCAAAGGGAAATTCAGGAAATGAAAAATTCCATGGAAAGTTGGCAAAACTGCTTGAATGAAGCTGAAAATAGAGTCTCAGACATTGAAGCCAGCATGGAAGCTTACGATCATGAAAGAAAAGATCTCTTAAAAATAACAAAGCACCAGGAAACAGCAATTCAACAGCTGCAAGATGATGCCAAGAGAAACAATATAAGATTAATAGGCATCAGTGAAAAAGCAGGGGTCGATATGAATGACCTGTGAAGACTATTTGCAGAGATAATAGCAGAAAATATTCCAAACATGGGAAGAGAAGCTGATATATACACAAGTCAGGCATACAGAACCCCAATTAACCATAACCACAATAAATCTTCACCCAGACATGTAATGATTAGGATATCAGAAATTCAGCACAAGAACAAAATACTAAAAGCTGTCAGACAGAAGAAGCAGATCACCTATGAAGGAAATCCTATCAGAATCATGGCAGACTTCTCAACACAAACCACCAAGTCAAGAAGAGCTTGGAGTGAAGTATTTCAAATCCTGAAAGAAAACAACTTTCAACCTAGATTGATGTATCCTACAAAACTATCTTTAAAAAATGATGGAAAAGTAAGATACTTTCATGACAAAGAAAGACTGAAGAAACTTATGGCGACCAAACCAACACTAAAAAGAGTACTGAAAGACACTCAAAGAGACAAAGATAACTACAATCTTAAGAACAACTGCAAAAGAAAACCACTAAGCAGAGCAAACAATTAAACAGAAAATGTAGAAAACCAACAACAGAAAGATAACATGACAGGGATGAGTCAGTACATATCAGTTATATCAATCAATGTAAATGGTCTCAGCTCACCAATAAAAAGAAGCAGACTGACAGAGTGGGTTAAGAAACAAAATCCAACAATATGCTGTGTACAAGAAACACATTGAACTCAAAGGAAATTCACAGACTAAAAATCAAAGGCTGGAAAACAATACTCCATGCAAGAGGAACCCAGAAAAAAGCAGGGGTAGCTATTATGTTTGCAGACAATGTGAACTTCAAACCGAGAATGATCAAGAGAGATAAAGAAGCTCACTACATGCTTGTTAAGGGAAAACTTCAAGAGGAAGAGATTACAATCATAAATATATATGCACTGAATATGGGAGCACCCAACTATGGAAGACAAATCCTAATGGACATGGAAAACCAAATAAACATTAATACAGATATAATGGGGGACATTAACACCCCATTGTCACAAAGAGACAGATCAACCAAACAAAAAATCAGCAAAGAAATAACAGAGCTGATTCAAACTTGTGAACAAATGGACCTAGTAGATGTGTACCGAGTATTCCACCCATCAACATCAGAATATACATTCTTCTCAGCTGCACATGGGTCATTCTCTAAAATAGATCATATACTGGTCCACAAAACATGCTTAAGTAAATGCAAAGGAACTGAAATAATTCCATACATATTATCTGACCATAATGCAATAAAATTGGAAATGAATGACAAAAAAACCCATAAAAACATGGAAATTAAATAATACTCTCCTAAATAATTAATGGGTCACAAAAGAAATTAAAGAAGAAATTAAACAATATCTACAACCACCGAAAATGCAAATGCAAATTACCAGAATATGTGGGACACAATGAAAGCAGTACTCAGAGAGAAATTTATAGCACTAGGCTCTCACATCAGAAAAACGGAAAGAACACACATAAAAAACCTATTGCTGCACCTCAGACTTCTAGAAAAAGAAAGAGCGAGTCAAGCAGAAAGCTCAAAGAAAGAAGGAAATTTTAAAGATCAGAGCAGAAATTAATCTAATTGAAACTAAGAAAATAATAAAATAATTAATGAACTGAAGAGTTGGTTCCTTAAAAGAATAAATAAAATGATAAGCCCCTAGCCAACCTTATCAAAAAGAGGAAAGAATAAACTCAAGTCCATGCATAGTAAGAAATGAAAAGGATGAAACCACTACAGAAATACAGTAGAAATACAGAAAATCACCAATATGTACTTTGAAGACCTTTACTCAGATAGGTTCAATAACACAAAAGAAATGGACAGATTCCTAGAAACTTATGAATTATCAAAGCTGAATCAAGAAGATGTAAAACTGCTGAATAACCCAATTTCAGCTAATGAAGTGGAAAACATAATTAAAACCCTAACATCAAAGAAAAGCCCAGGTTCTGATGGATTCACTGCTGAATTCTTCAAGAAATTTAGGGAAACTTAATGCCAGCACTCCTCAAACTCTTCAATGAAAATGAAAGTGAAGCCAGCCTCCCTAACTAATTCCTGGAAGCAAGAATTACCCTAACACCAGAACGAGAGAAAGACCCAACCAAAAAAGAAAATTACAGGCCAGTCTCCCTAATGAACACAGATGCAAGAATCCTCAATGGAATACTAGCAAATAGAATGCAGCAAGTCATCAGGAAGATTATTGTCTTGGTTACTTTTCACTTGTTGCTGAGACAAAACACCTGACCCCCAAAATTAGGGAAGGAAAGGTTTATTTAGCTTACAGTTTTTGGAGGTTTCAGTCCAAAATCAGCTGGCTCCAAGGCAGGGTGGCATGGCACAGGAACAACACTTCAAGGCAGCAGCCAAACAAAAGCAGCCAGAGAAAAAGGGGCGCAGAGCAAGCCTCTTCTCCTCCTTTATATAGTACACAGGACCACCCCCCCACCCCGCCAGGGTGGGTGTAGCATCCACAAACATCCTTGCTTTCCTTTGCACAGGATGAGAATGTTTACCAAGTAAGACCCCTGGCTCCCTGCTGACTCTCTCAGCTAAACTTCTGACCTTCTCAAATTGTAACAATGACCAGATAACTGTGCTCTACACCCCAGGATGTAGAGCTGCTGCGTTACTTAATTAAGCTGCTAGACTTCTCAAGTTGACACAATGTATAAACTGTAACAATTATACACCATGATAAAGTGGGATTTATCTCAGGAATGCAGGGATGTTTCAACATACGCAAATCAATAAATGTAATACACCATACCAACAGGGCCAAGGACAAGAATCACATGATCATCTCAATAGATGCAGAAAAAGCTTTCAACAAAATCCAACACTCATTCAAGATAAAAATCCTACAGAAAATTGGAATAGATGGTCTCTATCTCAACCTGATAAAAGCCATCTATCATAAAGCAACAACCAACATCCTACTAATTGGACAGAAACTGAAAACTTTCAACCTAAAATCAGGAACAAGACAAGGATGCCTATTATCATCACTCCTATTCAATATAGTTCTGGAAATATTGGCCAGAGCAATTAGACAAGAGAAAGAAATAAAAGGAATAAAGATAGGAAAGGAAGAAGTGAAATTATCATTATTTGCAGATGATATGATACGCTACATAGAAAACCCCCAAAAATCCATTAAAAGACTTCTAGATGTCATAACCAAATTCAATAATGTTGCTGGATACAAGGTCGACACTCAAAAATCAATAGCATTCCTGTATACAAACAACAAAGTCACTGACAGAGAAAGAAGTCAAACCACACCCTTCACTATAGCATTCAAAAAATTGATATACTTAGGAATCAATCTAACAAAGGAAGTAAAAGATCTATACAGTGGCAATAACATTACTCTGAAAAAGGAAATCAAAGAAGATTTCAGAAAATGGAAGGGTATTCCCTGTTCATGGATAGGAAGAACAAGCATCATGAAAATGGCCATTCTCCCAAAATTATTATACAGATTTAATGGAATCCCAATCAAAATACCACTTGCATACCTCACAGAGCTAGAGAAATCCTCCCTGAAATTCACCTGGAACCTGAAGAGACCTAGAATAGCAAAGGCAATTCTGGGCAACAAAGGGAAGGCAGGAAGCATCACAATCCCCTACTTGAAACTATACTACAAAGCTACTGTGATAAAATTAGCATGGTACTGGAATCAGAACAGACGTGAAGATCAATGGAATAGATTAGAAGACTGAGCCACAGCTACAAACACACTCAGCCACCTCATCTTTGACAAAGGAGCCAAACGTGTACATTGGACAAAAGATAGCCTCTTTAACAAGTGGTGCTGGAGAGCCGGGCGTGGTGGCGCACGCCTTTAATCCCAGCACTCGGGAGGCTGAAGTAGGAGGAGCGTTGTGAGTTCGAGGCCAGCCTGGGCTACAACGCGAGCACAAGGCCGGCCTGAGCTACATAGTGCGACCCTGCTTCAAAAAAACCAGGGCTGGGGGTTTGGCTCAGTGGCTTAAGCGCCTGCCCTGGCAGGCACGAGGTTGTGAGTTCAATCCCCAGTACCGCAAAAAAAAAAAACAAAAAAACAAAAAAAAAAAAAAACAAGTGGTGCTGGAGAATCTGGCTTTCCATATGCCATAAACTAAAACTAGATCCATGTCTATCACTAAAATAAAGTAAAAATGGATCCAAGATCTGAATATTAAAACAGAGACCCTAAACCTACTATAAGACAAAATAGGTAAAAATCTTGATGACATAGGAGTAGGCAGAGAGTTCATGAACAAAAATCAAACTGCATGGGAAATACTTCCCAGAATCAACAAGTGGTGTCTCTTATTATTAAAAAGTTTTTGCATGTCAAAGGAAATTACCAACAGAGTGAAAAAAAACCACAAATTGGGAAAATATCTTAGCTAATTGGCCCTCAGACAAAGGAGTGCTATCTAAAACATATAAAGAAATGTTAAAAATGAGGCCCCTAAAATTCAAGGACCCAATCCAAAAATGGGCATCTGAGATGAATGCACACTTCTCAGAGGAAGAAATACAAATGGCAAATAAATAGATGAACATGTTCAACATCAATGGTTATTCAGGAAATGCAAATTAAAACAACACTGAGATTCCATCTTACTTCAGAAAGAATGGCCAAGATTAAAAAATCAACCAATAACAAATGCTGGAGAGGCTGTGGGGAAAAAGGAACTCTTCTCCACTGTTGGTGGGAGTGTGGCCTGTTGCAAACACTGTGGAAATCAGTGTGGAGATTCGTCTAGAATCTAGGATTAGAGATCCCATTTGACCTATCCTGCTTCTGGGCATTTTCTCAGAAGAATTAAAAACATCACACCACAGTGATATATGTGCACCCCTGTTTATAGCAACCCAATTTGTAATAGCCAGATTTTGGAAACAACCCATGTGCCCATCAATCAAGGAATGGATAAAAAAGATGTGGTATTTTTATACAATGGAATACTACTCAGCTTTCAAGAAATGCTGCATTGAGACTTTTATAAGTAAATGGACATGACTTGAGACCATATTCATAAGTGAAATAAATCAAACTCATATGTGTAAATACTGTATTGTCTCCGTAGTGTAAGAAACTGAAACAGTATATATGATCCAAAATGTACAATAAATACTGTGTAAGAGTAAGAAACTACTCAAAGAGCAAAGTAATTGGGAAAGAGTACAGGAGGAAAGAAAGAAGGGAAAAGGAAAAAGACATAAATTTGTATATATGTATACATAAGATAGCTAAAGTGACTATACTACTAAATGTATTAGTTACTGAAAAGGAATAGTTAATAGTCATAGGATTATATCAATTTTACATGTCTAAAACTGTTAATCTAAAGAACCCTTTTGAAGGTAACAGTATGCAATATTGCAACCATTGTCAAATTCCTATCATTTTGTTTTGTAAACCTGTAATGTTACTGTTGTGGAGTTGTTGTTGTCATTTGTTTGTCTCTTTTGCTTTTTGTCTTTCTTTTCTGTGTCTTTTTTCTCTTAAATAAAAATTTAAAAAAATTTTTAAAAATGGAGGTAGTGGCAGAAGGGGAATGAGCTATTTTTCATGTGTGCAGGGTTTCACAAGGGCTTATGAGGGGAAGGAGTTGCACAGATTGCTGAGATGAAGGAGCTAGGCAGCATGATGATTGAGCATTTCATTGTCACCATGATGGCTGGGTGGATCCTGGGCAGGGAACCCTATCACCATTCTTATGAAATTTAGATTTACAGTGTTTCTTCCAGTGAAACACTTTCATACAATGTGGACACAGACTAGGTGCAGCCTGAGTAGCAAAGGAACTGGTGTCCTTAGAGATGCTGCATAGTGTTGGCTAGTATATTCTCCTTTGCCACCATTGAAACATTTAATTACATTTAATCTATCAGTAAGGTGTTGGGATATAGCCTGTACTATGAGTACTGAGGTATGAGTGGAAGATCCAGTAATTTGGCATGTTTGAATATAAATAGGTAAGTCTTCAGCGTGAAGCACTGATGCCAATGCTCTTTTACAGTCTTCATTAGCGTTGTCATGTGCTAACTGATGAATAATTTTAGCGGCATCTTCATGAGAGACCTGTCTATGTATTGCTTCCTATAGTCTAGCTACAAACTGTGTATAAGTTTCTGTAAAATTTGGGTAAAGCATTTATTAGGTGTACCATCTTCTGGGACAGAAACCCATGCCCGATGTAGCAGTTCTTTACATTGCATGAAAAGAAGAGGTGGGGTGTGCACTCAAGCCTTTACATCAGCATATTTGCCCACACCAGATAGCATTTCTGGTGTTATAACCTGAATGTCTAAATCTTCACTATCCTGGTTATTTTTTTGTGCTTGTTCTGAAATGAGTGTCTTTAATTGTAATTCAAAATGTAGAAATTGCGTGGGTGAAAGACATGTGTGAGCTAGGTGGGTCACATTGCTTGGCACCATTTGAAAATTTTAAATTATATTGTTAGACAACCTGAAGTATAAGGACCCTGAACCCTGTTATCCAGGACACTCTGCCTGAATTCTTGAGGAGTAGGAAAGTAAAAGCAGTGTGTGTCCCACATTTTCTTGTGGGATTATTCAGATCATTTTCCTCAGTTACTGTGAAATACATAGCATGTGCACAGATCATGTCACAGTACCTGTTTTTTTTTTATTTTAAAGAGAGTAAAATCTAACAAAAGACAACAGAACGATCAAAACAAAGCAGTAGAATGGCATAGAACTTCAAAGAGAGATACTATGAAAACAATAGCTACTATAGTGTATCTTGTTATTTTCAGAATAGTTGACCATTCCATCAGGTAAAAACAGGATATGAAATAAAGAAAAATAAAAAATAAAAAAATTTTTAAAAAAAGATACGAAAATTAAGCAAAATTAAGTGAAACAATGAGAGTGATATTGGGGCTCAGAGACACAACAGAGGACAATCCCACATATTTGCCACACTGCACAATGTCATCTTCCCAAGAAATGCCCAGACTGTGGGCACCAGGCCTGCAAAATAACCTAACAAACAAGCATTTAGTTGCTATGAACTTAGCTGGTCCTCTGAGCCAGCAGGTTGTTTATGGGGGTGGGGTGGGGTGGGGAGTCCTTGATTCATAGCCCACACGCTGGTAGGCCTATGGGACACACATCTCTTTCACTTCCTGGAGTCTGTGCAGTTGCGCACACTCACCAGGGAAGCAGGCGGATTTTCTTCTGGTTGCTGCCTCTCTCCCCAACATGGAGGGGAGATGTGCCTCAAAAGGCACATTGTTCTCTCCCGGGGGTCTGCACAGGTCGCGCACACTCATCAGGGAGGCAGGAGGGGATTCTTCAGGTGAGTTTTTTTGTGAGTGGTGAAGCAGGAGGTGTGCTGTGGTATGGGAGGAGGTGGGGCTCTAGGGATCACAGTAGCAGCTTCTGAGTTGGGAGTGGCGAGTGAAGCCGAGTATATAAATTCATTGGAAAGATTTTGTATTTCTTTACGAATATCTTTGTGAATATTTCCTAACAATGAACTCATTTGATTGTCTGCAATTTTTAAATAGGCTTCATTCATCTCTATCAACTCATTTGGAGGCAGGTTACTTTGGTGATCTGAATTATTTGTGATTACTACCTCAGGGCTCTTTTGTACTTCAGTTGCCTTAGTCATTAGGTTGTCTTTTGTAATGTAACTTTGATGATGGTGTGTGTCTTTTGTTGTTGTTGTTGGTACCAGGGATGGAACTCACAACCTCAAGCCTGCCAAGCAGGCGCTTAAGCCGCTGAGCCAAACTCCTGGCCCTATTTTTTTCCAGGCAGGGTCACACTATGTAGTTCAGGCCAGGCTTGCTCACGTTGTAGCCCAAGCAGGTCTTGAACTCACATGTTCCACTTACCTCAGCCTCCAGAGTGCTGGAATTAAAGGCATGGTCTGTGTCTTTTATTAGGTTAATTTGTAAGGATCTGAGGGCTATTTTTACTAAATTAAAGGTAGTTATAGTTTTACGGTGGAGTTGTTTATTTTTATTTTTTGTGGCTTCATGAAAGGTTCTATCTGTCTCATCCCAAACTCTCATATCAAGTGTACCAGCTTTGGGGAAGGAAGGGTAGAAAGCAGCTATTTGTTGGAGCAGTCTAAAAACTTTTTTAGGTGGTACAGTAATGTTTGCATCTTTTAATAACTTTATAATCAATAGACTAAAGTCTCTTCTGTAGATAATGAATGTTTTTGACCTGTAGTTGCCCTTGACGATTAAACTATAATTACTACTTGCATCTGAGGGATATAATTAAGAAAATGCTCTGCTTTCCTTAAGATTCGTCACGCACGGGCCAATGGGTTGTCTCCTGGATGGTGGTTGGTTCTTGTGCTGTGAAAGTTGAGTGTTTCGGCCATGTTGAGTACCAAACATTATAATCCCAAATATTGAATATGGTAACCCAAACTGTAATCTTTTCTCTAGTCTTCCTTACAATCCAAGAAGTTATATTTATAATCCACTGAGACATTATTGGAATCCTAGCAATTTAATTCCAATCTACCATCTCCAGCACAACCCAGGGCAGGAGTAAAGACACAAAGACATTTTCAAAGTTAAGGGCAGCAAAGGGGTCCTGAGTCCAATCCTTGTGAAGATGTACAGACAAAGGCCTTGATTCTAGGCCTGTCTCATAATTTATTATCTTGTGAGGTAGGGGGTGGCTCGAGGATGAGTGACAGTGAGGATGGCGGGAACTATGTGAGTCACTGGGGCTGGCTAGTCAGTTAGTGAAAAAGGCATCTCTGCAAAATGCAGAGACAAAGATATGCAGAGGGATCAATTTGCATAACCCAATCAAGGTAGTGATATAGGGGAATGGAACTCCCAACCTACTGTATGTCCAGTATGAGTTAGTGTTCTCTAAAATCGAAGAATGAATTTTAGGAACAATGGGGGTTAAGAACGGAAATATTTATTGAGAGAAAGAAAGCTTCTCTCTGAGAGAGAGACAGAAGGAGTCCTGAGTGAGTCACCAAAGACTCTGTCTTTTCTAGTGACTTTTATAGAGTAAAACCATGATGGGGAAAACTGGGAACTCGCAAGGCAGATGGGTTTGAGGTGGGACAGAACTGTGGTCAACCAATAAGACTGTTTAGGTAAAATTGACCAAATCAGGGACAAATGGGGAAGCGAGTCACATGGTAGGCAAGCATTCTTATGGATCAGTGACTTTCTGTAGGGGATTGGGATGGTAATTCCTGGTTTCTCAAGATGATCCATACCTAATCCCTAATGTTTACACTTAGGGTGTGGTTGTATTTCTTTTACTTTCTGTCTTGAGATCTGGCCCACAGCAAGAGGTATGTGTCTCTTCCAAGGTCACAAGACATCTGTTCCTCTGTACCGCTTCCTATGAGGGCCTAGCCTTGTCTGACTGCCTATCTGACTGCCTATAATATTTATAACTAACTCATTTCCTTGTAATAGTAGCAACTGAATTGTTTTAGGAGGCTGTGGCCTCAGTTTCTGATGTGTAAACTTTATGCCCTGAGGACTCATACCTTCTTTCTTTCTTTTTTTTTTTTTTTTTTTTTTTTTTTTTTTTTTTTTTTTTTTTTTTTTTTTTTTTTTTTTTTTTTTTTTGTGGCACTGGGGATCCAACTCACAGCTTTGCGCCTACCAGGCAGGTGTGTAAGCCACTGAGCCAAACTCCTGGCCCTAGTTTTTTGAGGCAGGGTCACACTATGTAGCTCAGGCTGGCCTTATGCTCACGTTGTAGCCCAAGCTGGCCTTGAACTCACAACGCTCCTCCTACCTCAGCCTCCTGAGTGCTGGGATTAAAGGCGTGCACTACCATGCCTGGCTCTTCATAGCCTCTTTCGTAAGGCTCATACCCAGTCAACATTCCTGGTGCTCACTGGCTCTGCCACCCTGCTGTGCTTTATATATTTTACAGAGGTCACTATGCGAAGAAACAGGACTCGGTCTCATGGTTTTAGAGATTATATACCAGTTCCTAGGCTAGCCTTATTTGCAATGCTTAGAGCCAATTGAAGAGAGAAGGAAATACCATAGTCAGCTCTGTATATATCAATATAAGGAAATAAGCGGATATAATCAAAGTTTCAGCAATTGTTCTGCTTTCAAGGGGAGCCACTCAGATTGTCTCCCACAATAGGCTTGTGGATTTCGGAGCACCTGCTAGCAAAACATTGTGGCTCTTGGGAGACCCTCATTGGTTTTTTCCACCCTTCTGGGATGTTGAACTGCTTGGCTTTTGTCTTCATAGCCATCTGGACTAAAGCCCAGACTGATGAGGACTAGGGCACCTGGGACTTGGTAGCTTGGGGTGCTAGCAGGAAGTCCTCCTGCGGTTGCGCCTGGAGAACACCTTACTGATCTGACTTGTGGGGTCTCCACAACCCTTCTGGGGGCCATCCCCTCCTGGAGTCCTGTATGTGAGAGGAGTTGGGGGACTATGACAACCAGACATTGCTGAGCTGCATTCTAGATCTAGAAAGAGAAACCAAGTACTGCAGTGCCCTGCGGATGTTTATAATCCGCAATAGAGGAAAGAATGAAAACTCTGCCCTCCCAAAGGAAAAACCAGCTTCCATTGGAGGACAAAAAATGCTCCATGACTTTTCTCCCCCAGGAGGTGACTTCTGTTGCTTCCGTCCTGCCTTGTATCCAGTTCCTCCCAACTTGCTGCTGTGCCATAAGGAGCTGAATGCTGTGTCCTATCCCATTAGAAATAGTTAACAACAAAAAATGATGAATAAATAAATAAATACAGTTAAAAAACTAACAACATAGCCTAAATTCTGAGTTCAAGTTTGATAGAATTTTCCCACAGATAAAATTCTAAACAAGCTGAGAGAGTGGTGCAGGCCTATAATCCCATCACCCTGGGAAACTGAAGTACAAGGCTTGCAAATTCGGGCCCAGCCTAGACAGTTTAGGAGATGTAGGAATACCCTGCCTCAAAATAAAAATTCAAAAAGACTGGAGATGTAACTCAAGAGTTCAGACCCTGGGTTTAATCGAGTACAATACCAGGGGTGGGAGGTGGAAACAAAACAAAACAAATGGTATAAAGAATTTCAGAAGCAGCATGTCACATATAATCTCAGATCCAATGTTACAGGGAGGTTTCTTGGAGGATTGCTGTCTTATTTTTAAAGGTGAGTGTCACAGATGTATGCCTGAACATAGTGGTTTTGAAACACAGACAGGAAAAAATGGAGAACAATAGGCTGGTAAGGAACACATTTCGTATTTCCAGAAGATGATAGGACTGGGACTCTGTGATTGGGCAGAAGAGGTTTGATTTCCTAGAAGCCTTTTGGAGATGAGGTGAAGATTTCCTTCTGTCACGTCAGTGGGAGAGCTGCACTCACGTTTGGGGCCCCTATTGTATGTAAGAAAAATGAAGAAATTAGGTCTAAGCAAACTAATTATGCTATAATAGAATGGAGAATACTCAGCATGACAGGGGTATACATCGCCTTCTGCTTTTTTCATAATGGTGCACTAAGACTCTCAAGAAGTTTTGAATGTCAATTCAAGTGATTGAGCTTATCCAGCTTCATTGCTGTTAATCTACCATGTTCTTCTTCCCTTAGTTTCACTTTTTTGGGGACTTCTCAGGATTATGTTCCAATGTTTACTTGGGGTGGGGGTGCTTTGAATGAATGGCCAGGTCTTCAGATCTCTTAGGAAGGTAGCTTACTGCTTGCTCATCTCTGAATATTTGAGCAAGCATGAAAGAATGGTGCTGCTTGTAACAGATTTGGAACTATACCTTTCCCTTCGAAAGCTATAAAGTGGAGCTCTACAGTCCTCCCCAAAGAATAGTTGCCAGTGAAAAATCTGTTGTATTCCTGTAGGAATTTATTTGATAATGTGTGGCTAAATTGTTAAGTATTTCATCACATGTCCCAGTAATGCAGCTTTTAGATCACTGTCTCCACCCCTCCTTCTCTCCCTCCCTCCATCTCATCCTGAAAATGGGACCTGGAGTAAGTGCACTACTATTGACTTCTTAAGTCATTTTTGAAACGACTATAAACTAGATTCCAGTGTCTGTCAAAACCAATATGAGAGGGGGCCAGGGATTTAGCTAAGTGTCACAAGCACCTGCCTGGCAAAAGCGAGGTCATGAGTTTGATCCCGGGTAAAAAAAACAAAAAACAAAACAACAACAACAACAACAACTAATGTGAGAAAGGGGCATCACAGATGCAAATTATTAAATAAATATTAACTAACTGACTTAGGTACTAAGAAAGAAAATGATGGTGTTTGCCTGTAGTTCAGGCTATGCAGGAGGCTGAAGTAGGTGAATTGCTTCAGCCTGGGGGTTAGAATTCATATCATTTTTTTGTTGTTGTTTTGTTCCCTTTTGTTTTTGGAGGGAGGGGTGCCAGGAATTGAACTTTGGACGTTGCACTTGCCAGGCAGGCACTGCATCATTGAGCTGAATCCCAGGCCTTAGTTCATATAGTTCTGAATGAATGCAGGAAGAAAAGAAGGATCTAAATCATAACATTCCACAGGCAGCCTTCAATGCTTTGATTCCCCTATGGAAACATAAAAAAAGAAACTGAGTGAACTAAAAATCTAAGGTTTACAGCAAGCAAGCAAATGTGCAGTCAAAAGAGAAGCCACATTCAAAACCATAGAGAATTTCATGATGCTCTTGCTAAGCCCCTACCCACCCTCTTCTGCGTGGCAAGATTTTAGAGTGGAGGAGTCAGGAAGGTTGTTTGCAGTTCCCCATGTCAAACAGCAGGTGGCAGAGTAAACCTTATTTCTCATGCTCTATCCAGTCTGAGGACTGACTGCTTAAAGGATTGGTTTCTGCATAATCTAATTAGGATCTCAGATGGGACAAAGGGACTTTCATTGCTTGTGAAAGCTGCAGGGAGACTATGAATCCACACATGCCT